>JBCJKH010025433.1:0-38803 GCA_039877255.1 Loriculus beryllinus | reverse complement strand
TATTTTCATAGACTATAAAATCGCTTTTCTTAGCAGCAACTGTCCTTCTTCTTGATTTACTACCTATGATATTGACCGTTTAAAGTCATGTTTGTTTTACAGGTAGCTTTAAACAAATCTCTGGATGAGTTACTAGAGCCTCTTGCCCTTTGCAGAGGATAGGGATAGACTGGGTCTCTTTCTCCAGAGCAATAAACCTTAAACTTGTGCCTGTAGAACTGTGAAGGTTTTGCTCTGGGCCAGGTTTAGTGGATGGATACCCCATCTCTCCTGAAGAACCCAAGCTTCCCTGAGGAGATCTATTCTTTCTTTCCTTCACTACACATGAACAAGTAATCAAAGGAAACCCTTCTAAGAAAATAAATGTCAGAGAAGTGAGATTTTGAAAACAGTCATAGGTCACCCACATCTTCGCTTGAAGCAATTTGACCCTGTATTACTGATTTCATTTTCCTCAAGGAAAACCACTAGGCAGTGTGGCGTCACTGGAGGAACCAGCAAGTGAGGACCTGGACAGCCACGCTACTTGCAGAGGTCTGGGCTCCTGTGATCAGAAAAGCCCTTCCATTTAGCAATATGCTGTTAGCTGGACTATGCTCTCAATTAAGTATGCTATATTCCACATGTTACAGTAATGGGTCTCATCTTCTTGTTACACTGGTTGAGTTTTCCAGTGGTCTTTTTCTCCATTGACAATTATGAGCACTACAATGTAAAGACAAGCTAGGGAACTGGGCTTTATATACATTCATATTTATATATGCTGAAATATGACATATTTAGTATCACCTGAGTTTTACCAAGATTGTAGGATGCTGATAACCAAGTCAATAATACTTCAGCTCTACAGGACAACCTGTGTAGTTTATTAGTCTGAAAAAAAGGTTTACCATCGTCTTCATATATAACTCTTGTGACAATGTCATGTGCAGATTTTATGGGGAGAAACTGTCTTCTGAGGTTCACTTCTATCCATCATTTTTACACAGGTTTATGTTTAGTGACACTTACTAGTGACTAAGATAGAGTGGTACTCTTTGCCATGCGATGAAGTTGTATGAAAACTTGGCAGTACAACAGCTGCACTCCCTTTTAGGTGGGTGTACTCAGATACTACAGGTCCATACTATCATTTGGTTAAAAAATTATTTCTAATGGGAAGGGAAAATCAGTCCATAAAACTCCAATGATTTAGGTTGGAAGGGACCTCTGGAGGTCTCAGAGTAGGGCAAGTGCTAATGAACAAAGGTTGCTAAGGACCTTGCCCAGCTGAGCTTTGAACATCTCCACAAATGGAGACTCCAAACCAGCTTGGGCATCCTCTTCTGATGTGTTACCATTCTTGCTGAACATTTTTTTTCCCGTATCAATCTGGCATTTTCCATGGTGCAATCTGTGTGAGTTGACTGTCACTGGGAAGAGGCTGGATTTGTCTCCTCTTTGGTAGTTATACACCCACTTCAGGCAGGGCAGGACAGCAGTGCAGTCCCCCTTGGTCTGCTATTCTCGAGACTAAACTAACCTTGCTTCATAGAATCTTAGAATCACAGAATGGTTTTGGTTGGAAGGGACCTAAGGATCATCTCGTTCCATCCCCCCTGCAATGGGTAGGGACACCTTCCACTAGACCAGACTGCTCAAAGCTCCATCCAGCCTGGCTTTGAACACTGCTAGGGATCCACAGCTTCGCTGGGCAACTTGTTCCAACATCTCACCAAGTTCACAAAGCAAATGTTTTTCCTCAAATCTAATCTAAATCTTCCTCAGATTCTTCTCACACACCACGTGCTCTCAATCCTTAATCATCCACTTTTACATGCTTATAATCTATCAACTTGTTGAGCCTGCTCTGAATGTCCTCCCTATCCTCCTGCATATCTGCCTAACTCCTAGTTCATTGTCGCCTTGCTGAAAGCACATTCCTTCCCATTGGTTGGGTCACTGATGAGGGCATTACAGAGCATCACCCCAGTATCAGTCCCTGAGGAGCACCACCTGTGTCTATCTCCTGAGTAGACATTGAAATGCTAGCCACTGCCCTTTGAGCCCAACAGTCTGGCAGAAGCACAATTCTCCACTGTGTTCTCCAAGAACTTTCAGGTTGTGAAGCCTTTTCTCCACAGTGAAGAAGTCGAATTCAAGTCCAGCACCTAACTCCTTTCAGAGAGAGGTGATGGCTGAGCATGAACACTTGTCTGCAACACTCAGCCTTTGCCACCCCAGCTTTTCATGTTTCTGAGTAAAGATATACCTGACTCTAACAAAACCTTTCTTTGGTTTCACAGAGCCAGCCCAAGCCAGGGAAGCAAGGCAGCAGTCTCAGCTGCCAAACCCCTCATGTTTTTATGTACCAGGGACAAGAAATATTCCTATTACTCCTATCACCTTTATTTATATATTTGTATTATCATTACACCCACAAACCAGGGTTTCCAAAATAGGACACTGCAGAAGGACTAAGATAAAAGGGTGGCCCCTTCCTTACAACAATCACATCCTAAGCTACTATTTTTTTCTCTGCCAAGTAACTGCCAGGTGCAGCTCTGTGTGTATGTGAGAAACCTGAGTATAATTAATTTTTTTTACAGAACCTAAAAGATTTGCTGCAGAACAGAGCTTTATTTCATGGCTAAGGAGTCAGAGGGAGAACTGCCTCAGCATGATTAATTGTGGAGTGCCGCAGCCTCAGTGGTGCTGACTCACCCCAGTAAGGGGGGGTCGCAGCATCTCTTACCTCCCCGTGCTAATCAGAACCTCATTTTTGTTAGCAATGAGGAGATTGCAGGTCCAGACCCTCTTTCTCTGTTCTACGTAAATGTCTGGGCAGGGTTTGTCATTTGCACACCTTATTCGTATTCTCCTTCTTTGTCTTATATCTGAGGATAAGGGAAAGTGCTTCTGCTTGGACTGTTCATCAGGCTTTATTAATGAACTTATGAGCTGGGGTGGTGTAAGCTGTGGAGGTGGCACAGAAATATTCACCTGTTTTATTTATATGATTATCTATGAGTGTAAGGGCAGTAGCCAGCCAGTGTAAGACAGAAGCTCAAGTCTTATCTCACGGGGAGATAAGCACCTATCAAAGACAAGGTTAAATGTGGAGAAAGCAGTGGAAGCAAGTCTTGGGAAACAGAGAGCACAGACTTTTCTGAATGATGCTGTTATTGTTATATATTGATCACTGTTACCAATGAGTGTAAAGACTAGAGAGTACTACACTGATGGATAACACCGGGGCAGATAGATCAGAGTAAGCTAGCAAGGATAAAAGAGATCAGGCAAACTAGACAGGGAAGAGACAATATTCTCATCCTCTCTTCCAGTTCTGTCTCTGTAGGATTGTCCCCTGGAATACACCCTCTCTGCTGCCTCTTAAAATAGAAGTCGAGTAGACAGAAACTGGATATCAGGGTGAAGGCACTAACAAAGATGCATTTGACCAAACTGGTGCAGAGGAGGGACACAGCTGAGAGAAAAGACCTTTTCTTTAAATGACTGCTTTGTTCAATACAGGGGAATGGCACAAAACTAGAGGAGCATTGTGTATTTCCTCAGGTTCCTCCTTGCTATGGTTTATTGCTCAAAGTCTGTGGCTCACATCTGATATACAAATGCTTGCTTTTCCATTGTGTTACAAAGCTTCCACTTCCTTTAAGAAATAGCGCACTCATCCAAGTCTCCTGAAATCCCAACATGATCCATGCTGTTCAGCTCTCTCTGGCAGACCTCCCTGGTGGGGATGTGCCTTTGACAGCCTGCTGTCAGAAGGATTTCCCTGCAGGCAAATTCTCTTTTTAAAATTCCTGACAGAAATGTCTTTTGAAAGGTTTCATTTTGTAAGACTCTTTCATTTGCTCCCATAGTGAAACCTCCTGGAAACTGCATTGCCTTTCCCTGATGTCTCTGGTGGGTGCTCCTGTACCCCCCAAAAAGGATGCAGGTTTTCTAGTCTGATTAAAGGGGTAATTTAAATTCAGCAGACATCCAGTAAACACTTCTGAAGATCTACAGTACATGACATCTTGAAATAGCTGGAGTAGACTCTACAGTGTTAATTAGGAATTACGTACGTGTCCAAAAAAATATGTAAATAAAGTACAACGAGCTAAGAACGCTAAAGATCACAAAGACTGAGGTACTCAGCGTTGCCTAATTAAAGAGACTGCCAGTGTAACTAATTAATGAATCTTCTTTTTCAAGATGATCCCTCTAAATGACAAGGCTCTAAAATGTGACTTTTTCATACTCATTGGAGATCAGGCACCTAAAATCCCTCCCCATTTGGAGAACAAAATAAATCACACTTGCACTGTGACTAAAGCCCTGAGTTGTCATCATGGTCAGGGCACAAAGGTCCATGCAGCCTGGAGAGCAGGCGGCTGCAGATCACCTTTATGGATGTCTATCTGAAATGGCATGTACAGCCTCTGATGAAAAGCTCACAGAACAGGGCATAAGTTCTGTCCTACGCAGAAGCTTTCAAGAAGCTTAAAATTTTTCCTTTCTGTTATCCTGTTTTTCTGAATTTAGATATATGAGTCTAATACAGACAGCGTGGGGTGGGAGAAGGGAAGTTTATAAAGCAGAGATGCAGCCAAATGCAGTAGAGGCAACTTTACATTGAAGTCACCACTATGCCTCTGAACCCATGTTTTGTTTCCCAAACAGCTGCTGAAGGAGGAGACAGCTTGCCGGGTGGCTGTAAAGACACTCTGTAAAGAAGCAAAAATCATTGGCCATAATGAAAGGAATGTGAATAAGTTTGAAGGCATCTGCCCCACAAGTGGGACCGTGAGGCCACTCAGTAGCTCATCAGTCAGTTCAGGGAGGAGAGTATCTCCAAACAGGGTTGATTTTCTTTGGGTTTTAAAAATGGAGTTAATTTTTCTTGGGGTTTTAAAAATGACGGACACAGCTGTCCATCTACAGCCCTAGCAGATGAACACACACACACACACACATGTAAGTGGCACACACAACCCCTTTGAAGTTTTGAAAGAAAACATGCAGACCCATCTCCCTTGCTCCCAAGCTGGCCATTGAATTTAGCCATCGCTATAGTGGTAGGACTGGAAGTTGTGGTATTTGCAGTGCACAGGAATATAACAGATTGAGTCAAAGTTTGTAGCTCTTTATTGCAAGGGCTGTTGTTACTGGAAGCAATTTGGAGGCTGTTTTAGAAGGAAATTTCAGTTTCTTCCTATCTGTGTTTTTTTTTTTTTTTTTTTTTTTCCCCAGCAGGAAAAGGAATAGATCGTGTCCTAAATTTATTTTCCTCAAATGCTAGCGCTAAGATTTCCTTTCAGTGTTACCGTGCGAGAAGCTTGCAAAGCAGAACAGGGAAAATCCTGTGCCTGTAGCTCTGCCAGTAAGTGGTGCTAGCTGCACAGTTTTGTAGCTCTTCCGTGCAAGGCTAGGCTACAGCGAGTCCCGTTGTAGAGAGTTATGTTCTTTCATGAAAGTATGCAAATATGAACTGTTTGAACAACACAACTTGGGAAATCCTCCTCTGATCATTTTAGGGCTGTGATAGGCACCTTTGACAGAGCAGCCTCCAGTTACTTAGCATTTTATTGTTACCGGCCATGCCACGCATGCAAGATCTGCACATGAAGGGGGTCACTTTCTTACCAGCGTTTACCTGTCTTGTGCACATATTGTGTTTGCTGACCACGCACAGATTAATTTTATATATACTTAGGCACATGAATATGCTGGTGCTGAATATGTGCCTAGACTGCATGCTGCAGTGCTTGGACCTGCTGCAGTTCTGGATTCATGCGTGGATGCCCTGTTACTATGGGGATTGGATTGGCCAAGTCCTGTGGCAGTAAAATCCTGGGCTTGCATCTAGTCATCCAGTGAGGGTTAAAAGGCAGAGGACCCCTGTGAGGGGGAAAGCATATTTACTGCTCAAACCCATGCTAAATAGGCATACATTCACCTGCACGCTTGAATGGCTCCAAAACAGGGAAAGTATTAATCCCATTACCGGAGTAGCACTTATCAGCAGAGGATTCATTTAAGAAGATTTTCTATCTTGGCCTTTCAAGGAGGGGTGAGGCAGCACCAGCAGCTGGTGGGCAGCCTGGGGAACTCTGCCCACCAAGAGAAATAACAAAGCTCAGGTAATGAGGATGCACAGTGAATGTGCGTGGAGGAGATGGGCTGCATGGATGTGGCTTGTGGCAGTGGTGGGGCTTAAGTCCAGGGATGGCCTTTTACTGATCCTGCCAGATCCCCCTCTGCTGTGCTGTGACCCTAACAAAGATCCAGGGTCTCCAAGGCAGGTCTAAAGCAAACCTTTGGAATATGTGAAAAAAGACTGATGGGGAGGGAAGACTTTACAGGGTGGGCTCCCCTCATGCTCTGACTCAGTGTAAGTACCGGTTTGTTTCAGAAAGAGGCATAGGATCCTCTATGTACATCACAGCCATCAGGAAGGAAAGGCTAGAGCTTTTCTTCCTGGCAGTGTCAGAGCAGGGCATCCCATTGCAAGGGCAAGAGCAGCCTGAGTTTTGTACCAGCAAATATTGCACCTGGGTTGTCTGCTTCCCTTGTTCTCATGCTATGTTTTGGTGTCCTCCACAGCTCAGTCCCTCCCTTCAGACTCATCCCTGAAAGGAGCCAGCTAGAGCAAGAGGTACCTCCTGAGCGTGGTGCTTTGCTGTGAGGTGGGGACTGCCATGAAGCAGTCTCTGTGCTGACAAGTTGGACTGCACATCAGGTGGGGAGGGGTAATGGAGTTTCAGGCTTCTTCCCGCATGCTGAGAGCGATTCCAGGGGGTAGTGGCTGCTGAAAAGACATAGAGCAGGTACAACCCAAGGTGGGGCAGAGGGTTTCTGAGTGGTGGTTGGTGCTGGAGGAGAGCTTCGGGAAGGACCGCTCCTGTCCCACACTGCGCAGGCTTCAAGTCCCTGAAATTTCAATTTCCACTGCAGGGGAATTAAAAACAAAAGGGAGAGGAGTCATCCATCCTCTGCACAGCAGTCCAAGGGGGGTCTGTACACTGCTTGCTTCTGGAAAGGTGAGGGAGGAGCCCTCACAGCAGGGGTTGATTTTTAATTAGAGCTCCTCTTGCCCACAAAGAAGAGCTCACAGGGAGCAGGTGGAAGAGGCTGTTAAACACTGCAATTGAACCACCTTAATCAGAACATCTGGTAAATCCCCTGAGGAGGGGATGGTGTTTCTGAAGGCAAAGGAAGGAATTCTCTTTCCTCTGCTGCAGTAGGCCCCTGCTGCTTTCCCAAGCCCCTAATGCTGAAAGGTAGCCAGCATCCTCACCACACAACCGGCTGGTCTCGTGTCTGCTCCCCTGCTGGGCAGAAAGGACAGTTTTAACTTGCAGGCTGGGGTGAGAAAACTTCAGAGCTTTCCCAAGGGAAAGAAAGACTGACTGAGGGAATTCAGTGAAACGTGTTGAAGGGCTCTGACCTCGGAAATCTTGTCTGTTCTTGCACCTGCAATAGAAATTGCTTTCTCAGGGTTCCATAGCTGCTGTGGTGGGAACGGCTCTGCTGCCACAAGGCTTCAGTCATGCGGAGTGAAAGTCTGGGGTTTGTCCAACAGAAATGCACCTTTGGCATTTCAAAGCCAGTGTTTTCTCCTCTCTGCAATCCCAGCATAATGTGGATTTGCAAAGGTGACTGAAAAAATGGGCTGCACAAAGTCATTAGCAACATTGATTCTCATTATTGTAGCATATGCCAGTGCAAAAACATCCAGCGTTCATAAGATGGATGGGTTGCACCTTCTGGGCTGTGAGTGCCTAATTAGTTAAAATACACAGCATCATAAATGCCAGCATTGGCAGTTGAGGCCTTGCAATGTCAGCGTGGTGAGCAGCGTTAATTTGTGCTGACATCAGATCGCTTCCTCAGCACGGACACCAAATCCTTGCTTTGTGCTGCAGCCAGAGTGCTGTGCTCAAGAGCAGGGCAGCATGTCTTCTGCCTGAAACCAGCACAAGTTAGAGCAGCAGTTGCTGTCAAAAGCAGCAGCAGCAAGCAGGGGAAGCAGAAGGCAAATACAGTCTGTGGGAGGCAGGCTAAGCGCTGTGATGTCCTTTTGTCTCAGTCTCCATCACCCAAAGAGCTGCAGGAATATGCAGACAGGGACTCTCCATTGCACAAGGCATAGCTGTCCCAGAGAGGAAAGTCAGCTCTGCCTAATGGTTTCAGTTAAGTCGGAGCAGGGATTCACTGAGCGTGCATCCATCTCAACAAACAGAACTGCTTCTGTGGATTGAACTCCTCCCCTATCACACAGCCTGGCTTGAATCTGTCGTTGGCACCTTGGGCACCTGTACCAGGGCAGTGTTGGACAGGGTCCCATTCTGCATGGCTGGTGCAGATGTCCTCTGCACCTATCCCATTGGCACAGGGGTCTTTTGCCCTATTCCCACTCAGGAAACGCTGCAGCCTCCAGCAAACTGCCCCAACTCCTCTCCCTGCTTCCCCAGTGTGGTTAATGTAACCTTTGCCAGGGAAAGCATCCCATGAATCAGAGGGCACCGTGCCAGCTGATCTGTGAACAATTTAACTGATTTTTCATTAACCAGCAGCTTATGGAGAAGTTGCTAAATTTTATGGGCCATTAGCAGCTTCTGACGCTGCAAATGACTATGAAATTCAGGGTCTTGCAGTTTCGAATCTTGTAGGCTTGATAAATAGCCCTCGTTTGGAGCATAGCATTTCACACTCAGTTGGTATCGCTGGATTTGAACAAGCTGTTTGGTAGCGTGGGGAACTGAGGGGACATGGGGATGGGAGTGACTGCAGCAATTCTCAAACCTGTCTGCACCTCCCCCAAAAATGGGGAGATTTCTTTTGGAAAGGTGATTTTGAGAAACGTTATCCTGGGAAGATGGTCCACAAAAGCATTGGAGAGTGGGAGTGAGGCAGCTCAACAAGTGTTGATGCAGTCATTAAAACAGGTGTTAAATAAGTGCAGGGGAGGGCCAAGAATGCTGAGTGCTGTTTATGCATGTGCAGTGTGACATTTGCAAAAAGATGTCATTTATCCTCATTTTATAGCTGGGAAAACTCCGTCACAGAGTGGCAAAATAAAGATCCCCATGACGACACGCAGGCCATAGGCTGGGCAGGTTTGCATACAGGCTTGTCCTAGCTTCAGCTATAGGGCTGTGCTCCTTCGTTCATGCAGGTACTGCAGCAAGACCATTGCCTGCACAGGCTAATCCTGACTGCTTTTATTTCCCAGCTCCTAAAAGTGCTCCAGCCATTTTGCAACAGAAATAAAAAGATACTGCTTCTGCCTGGCTGAAATTACCTTGTGTGGGAGAAGATGAAAACATGAAATTTAAACTTAAGGTAAACGGTGGTGTTTTGGAGATAGGTTGTTCACATTCTGCTTTTTGACTAATGTTCATCTTCTAATTAAAATAAGGCTGCTGACGGCAAGAACAGCCCAGTGCACCCCTGGGTGCCATGCAGAGTGATAGACATGAAATCTCTGCAATCCCCGACAGGCAGAGTTCCCCTCCTGGGATGGGAGCAGGAGGCAAAGCCTTGCCTGGCAGAAAGGCACACTCCCTGCTTCCCACATGGCTGAAAAGGTGAAGGCAGAGCCTGGAATCACACCAGGCTGGGCTGCAGCCATGCAAAAAGAATGTGGCCCCAAAAATGGATTAATTGAGGTTGTTTTAGCCAACAAGCCTCATGAGCCTTTGATAACCTGTGCATCTCAGAGCCAACCAGTACAGCCACCTGAAAGACAAGTGCCTTTGCAGCGATGCTCATTATGCTTTGTGGTGAAGGGAGATGGGTATGGGCAGAAACATGGAGGAGAAATCTTGTGTGACATGCAGAGCAAATGCTCAACTGAAATTTCTAACCCCTTGCAAAAGGAGTTGGGATTCAGGGGGCTCACCAGAGCCCCAGGCGTGCTGGGGAAGCACTCTGCCTGGGAGAAGCACTGACAGTGACACTTGCTGACACAGCCTGGCTGGTGATGGGGAGATGCAATGATTTCAAGAGACAAACTTTAGCACCTCTCTGCAGGGAGGAATGGGAAGAGATGCCACTTACACACACTGTGAAGGAGGGTATGGAAAGCTAGGGCTGACCCTGTCAATGAAGGAGAAACCTGAGGTTCCTCTTATGTGTTAAATCTGCTGAGTGCATCCCAGCAGTTTCCAGCCTGCTGCCCACCACTGAGGTGAAAGCAGATGTGCTGCATATGCCTGGGTTTGGGTTTGTTTCCTCTCCTCAATATTGCACAGAGGTTCCCATTGGAAGACCAAGTTTCCTCATTACAGTGTTGCAGAGGTATGAAAAAATGGGGCAGCTTGTGCTCCCCACTGAGCTGAGAGCCAGAGCCCAGCACCCCAACACCTGCCCAGACAGCCAGGGCAACAGGACCTTGCTAGATAGCCACCACAGCTTTGAACCATGGGTTCTACCAGAGTGAAGATGAAATGGAAAAAAGGAAGAGCTGGAAATGTGGACAGGCTGGCTGCTGAGACTGAATGATGGCCGGTGACTTATAGGCAAGTCAGATGTCCGGAAGTGGTACTGAGAATTGAGCTGGACTGACATTTAAAACTTAAAAGAAGGTTTGAAAACAGGAAAAAGAAAGATCAGCAGTATGGAGTCACTGTAATAGGTGACAGAGACTTCACTGGCAAGTGAAGATTCATGTCCATGCCACACTAGTACTGCTGCCTGATGTCTCATATCCAGAAAAAGAAAAATGCATTAATGTATCTGCCATCCATAACTCTCTCAAAATATGAAGATACTCAGTAGCAAGTCCAGTTAAGAGTTTACTAAATGATTGGATGATAAACCCATTCCTTTTGAGTGAGGAGGGTGGACATCAGGGCAAATGTAACCCGCTGAGAGCATGAAGTCAACACTACCTTCAGTCCCCAGCTCTGCTGACTGGGGGATCTTTTCAAAACAGTGAATGCAACTTCAGTATCAGTTGGGGACAGTGCATATTTAATGTAAAAAGACTAAGGAAAAATCAGATTTGACAATCTAAAAGTATGTACCGATGTATATGAGATCTACCCAAGGCAAAATGGTGTCCTCAGCATGTAATGTGTATGTTGGTGGTTCAGAAGATCAGTCAGGGCTATATTATAGACATTCATCTGTGCTGCTTTGATCAGGTTTTCTTTTGATGTTTCCTGAGTAAAACAAAAAAATTACTCAAGCATTTTGATACTTGTGCTACTAAACAGTAATTAAATTAGCAGGCCTATGAACTATGAGGAATACACCTCAGTATCTGTACACACTTGTGTATGAGCCATCTAGAGTATTCTATGTTCTATATGCATATGGAGGACCCTTGGAGAGAAGTACATGCCTGGAGAGACAACAGAGCATGGCATAAGCATGTGCATGGCTCTGTATTTCTGAGACCATTAGATGAGTGTGTATTTCATTACTTACAAGAAGACTGCCTGGTGTAGCTATAGAGTCAAGCAGGCGCTTGAGTGTTGGCAGCACTAGAGCACAGAGATTCACAGCTGGCATCAAAATGCTAACAGTGGAAGTAAGACAGCTTTTAGCTGACACCACAGTTATTATGGGTGCTGTTCTTCACTTTGCCCCATACCTGTTTCTCATCTACCTAGACTTGTTTGATGTCCATTACCTAGCAAGTATTGCAGTGTCATGGCATAGTTGGTGCTGCCTCACAAACTCGTAAATTAGAGATGCTGGTAAATTGCACAGGGTTATACTTACACAACAGTGTGCTCATTTACCTATGGTCATGCAGTACTGGTAAGACAGACCCAGCCTGGCCCCTGGTGATGTGAAATACTGCTGTATCATCAGAGGAATATGATTTACAAAATGCTCATCTCCCAAGGAGAGCTTCAGAAGAAAGTGTGCTGTATTTCTTTCATATTCCTAAAAAGAAGCATGGCATGGAATTTTTATGACTTTAATATCCAATACTCAAACCTGCTTGGAGTCTACTATATCTCCTTTCATTGTAAGTTTCTCTCTATTTGTATTTGTTATAGAGGAGTGTTAGGTGAGTTTAATTCTTCATAAGGAGATGGTATAGTTTCAACTTAACTAGTCTTTACAGATTGAAAGCAGACTTAAATTGTCTGCAGAGTCCCACAGAAACACCTTACTTCATAAAGCTGTAAAGCAAACAATTGGAGCAACTTTTCTTACACATTTTTGGAACTATCTGTGCTAACTTGATTTTACCACTTACATTTGACCAAGAAAGAATTAGAGGGCCTGATGGATAATGAAAGAGTAAAAGGACTTTCTTTCAGGGTTAAGCGTTGACACAGCAGATGAGCAGAACGGGTTATTTGCATCAGAGTTTAGCGTAGAAGGGGAATCATCTCACATTGAAGTACTAATTGAGGTGGTTTTGAGCTAAACTGACAGAATTAGTAGTAGTGAATCACCAGGGTCACAAAGTGCTTGTCCAAGAGTTGTACAGTAACTGTCACAAATTGTCCATTGTACCAGAGAAAGAAAAGGTGGCAAATATGTTCATGGCTCTGGGTTTCTGAAACAGCCAAGTCTGTTTACCAGAAAAAAAGGCTCAAATGAGACATGGCAGGATCTGAGCTTCTGAAATTCATTCTGATAAACACTGACAGAAGATGCATGTATTTTTTTCTTTCGCATTCTTTGTACGGTTTACATAAAGTATTGAATACTAATATGAATCTAGTGCAGAACATTGCATAAATGACATGAGTAGGGATTTCTTTTCTCATTTTAATATTATGCTAATTCCTTAAACATTTAATGTTGCTCTGAAGTAAATCAAGAGGAAGTGAAACCCTCAGACCTTTGACAATAATGAGCAGGACAAGACCCATGTTTGCTACTGAGGTGTTGAATGAATAGAGGTCCAATGCTGTTACACAGAGCTGGGTCTCAAGTCTCATCCTTTTTGCAGATCAGAATTACCTAAATTTTATCCGAAAACATCAATGTTGGCCTCTGTTTCCATCTTTCAGACTCTGGATTCTCCTAGCCCTTTACAGCTCTCTGTGTTTTAGATCCTCTTCTAAATACTGGGCTCCTCACTCCACTCCTTGCTGGAGCTTCTCCGTTTGGCTGAGTGTTCTTGGCTTTGGCTGAGCTTCTCATCTGTGCAGGATCAAGCCACAATTAAAGAGACTCACATGTCTGCTTCAATTTTGGTGAATAATACAGTGGTTTCCAAAGGCAAGCTAAAGCACTTTAGGGCTAAAGTTAAACCAGAAAAACTGAAATAGTGCCAGAGATGTGTGTGACAGATAAGTTTAACAGCACTTATTTCTTGTTTACTTTCATCTTTAGCAATTTTTTGTCATATTAAGTCTTTTCTACAAAGTCTTAAAAGTATTTAAACCCTAATAGAATAGAACCCCTATGGAGTAATTATTATCACTTTCCAAGATATCTTATAATTCACTGTTGTCTCTTCCCTGGAGTATGATTTAATTACTGCCATATCATATGCATTGTTATTTTGTCTAATGTAAGTGCTGCTGATGAGCAGGCATTTCTGAAAGCTGATAATGAGTTAGGCATCTGAAATCTCACCTAAACCGAGGTTAGAAATTGGTGCTCCTGGTGATGATTAACTGCTGTTTATTTCACAACTATAAATAAAGCTCCACTGCCTAATTGTCATTTTGCAGAATGTGTTTTCACTATGTCTTTCAGGTTTAGAATAATCAGCATTTCTGTGGGTTTGGGGTTTTAGTGCAAAAGCAATTTGTAAAAGTTGTTGGGTAGGCAGCAGCATGCATTACCTTCGTGGGCAATTTAAGCACAGATGCTTTTGGAAGATAAATCTGTCACATGACTCCAAGCCACATCAAATACAGTTTGCAGTCTATCAGAACTGAGGTTTGAATATTTCTGGTGGGTGAATAATGTGAACTGTATTTGCAAAAACAATATTTACTGCATGCCGCAAGGTTTAATACCAAAGACATCAAATAACTCAGAGACCCTTGCTGCCAGTTGAACTTTAGGACATGAAAGACTTCAGTAAGTGCTCTGTGTATGGGTGACCTGGTGTCTTAATCCAGCTGCCACTTGTTATTAGAAACAAAAAAACTTTACTTGTCATGATTATCCCTCTCTGGTTCTGAGAAGGTTTTGTTTAGAACTCATCTTTTACCAGTGTCACAGATGCCTTATTTCTGGATCCTGCAAAATCAAAGCTTTTTTACTTTCCCTTATTCTGGAAGAAGAAAAACATACAGAAATCCCACAGGTACAGAAATCATTGCTTCTGGTGGTGACAAACAAGTACTTTATATATATATATGTTTACATATATATATATATATATGAGATCTACTACCTGGGCAAAGTTTTCATCCTTATTAAATCTACAGTGAATATTTAGCATCCCTTCTCCATTATCCCAAAGGAGATGATATCTCTGCTAGAGGATATATCCCAACATGTTTTGAAAAGGAAGATAAACAGAAAATCATCACACCCCCCACTTTTCCTTTTGATGTTGCCAGCAGCTTCTCCTGGGGTCATTTTAAATTCATTAGTCATAAAATTAAAATTGTGTTGGCTTTCCCCAAGAGGATTTGTTGGAATGGGTGGATTTTGCTTGGAGCTTACTGCAAGGGCATGGATGAAATGAACACTTGCTCAGGAAATGAGCAGGCTTTGATGAGAAGGAGCATAAGCAGTCTCCAAGCTGTGCTTCTGCCTGACATTAAACAACACATGTTCAGCGTTTCATGACAAACTGATACACAGCAGAAAGTTATTGAACAAAATCCTCCTGTCTGAGAAGCTTGCCAGGGTCACTGTTATGCTAGAAGTTGCATGGTAGGGATTGGAAGAAGCCATATCGTGATACTGTGTCACTGGCAGGTATTTGAAGAAATAATGAAAAGTGATGATTTGCAATGAATTTTGTCACCCTAAAATATTGCCTCTCCTGCAGTTTTCTGATCAATATTGATACCCAGTCACCTTAAGCCTCATTTTAGCTTATGGGGCAGAGAAGAGAAACTATTTCTCCATAGCTGGGAACAGCCATAGCCAAGCCAGTGCAAGTGTGCCATTCACCCCACTCAATAGATCAAGAGAAACTTCCTCTTGGTTCCTTGGACCTGCATTACCAGGGAATAGGCACCTTTGTGTTTGTTTGGCCAGGAGATTCCCCAGGGATATGCCTTCAGCTCATTGGAAGTGATGACCATTTACTGTCTCCCAGCCCTGTGTCCCCAGATGGTTTGGCTGTTTCAGTGCTCCCTTCCCACAGTTTGACAGATGTTCAAGTGCTTCTGTCAGGTATGTTTAGATGCCCATTAACTTGCAGAGCGTTTTGAGATCTGTTTTCTGCCCGTATGCTACAGCACTGCCAGTCTGTTCCCACGTTTCTGTTAAAAGCAAGGTGAGGTCCCCGGTGCTGAGACAACTTGGCTTGAGTCCCTAGCACACCACATTGTTCAGGGAGGGATGCTTGGCACCTTTCTCAAGAGAGAAGTTCGCATCAGTCACCAGCTTTCACATCTGGTGTGACTGACCCTCACGTCCCTGTCCCCAGGGCTGACACATGCACCTCCAGCTGCGCTGCTTCCACCAGGGACCAGGCACCCCTCCGCACAGGAACAGAACAGCAAATCCGGAGAAATGATGGGGCATGGAGAATGGAAAGAAAGCAGACAAGAAAATGACATTAAAGTGTGAAAAGATATTTGGAGAACGGAGGTTTGGTTCCTTTCTCTCCCTATATTAAAGGAGAAAACACAGCATTCGGGTGGTGAGACATTGGAACCTCACTCAGTTGTGACTGAAACTGTATAACAAAAAACCCCTTCAGACACCTTCCCCAGCTCAAGTTTTACACTTGGCTATGAAACTGGTTCTTATTTTAAATTCTATGCAGTCAGACAGCAGGAAAAATCATTACACAAAATCAGTGGGGTAAAAAGCAGCATGGAAAACACCCTGTCCTTCACAGCATCCATCTGTGCCTGCAGCTCCTGCCTCAATAAAACTGCAAAACTCAGATTCCTCTTTCTTGACACTTGCTGAAGCCAGGGACAAGTTCAGCTGGGTTCCTGATGGCCTCTGCCAGCCTTGTCCTGCCGATCGGGTCTGGCAGACATCGGTCCTGGCTTCCTTTGAGAGAGGAGCTTTTTAAAGGCACAGTGGGCTCTGCTCTGAGGTCGAGTCTCGCAGTGGCAAGTGACTGTTAGTGCAAGAAAGCCGATAGTGTAAATCTTGGCAAGGTCTGTCTGCACATGTGCCTCTATCCTATATCTTCTACCACTGATGCCGAACGACCAAACTAGTGTGAAGTAGATGCTGCTGCTCAAACTAGCACATAGGACTGATGCTGTCAGTGAAATATATAGGACCATCTCTGAAATGTGCATCACTGGGACACTTCTGGGAAGCGTGCTGGAGATGTGGGATGTAACCACATGGACCTTGTTCCCTAGTTCCAGTGAAAAAGAAGAGTGGAATACCCTTGTATTTCAGTAAAGAATTGAGTTGCAGACATTTCACATGAGATGTCCAGGAGCTCTTCCTGGGGCAGAATAAACAAGGAGTCATTCAAACACAGGGCTGAACGTTCCCCATCCCTCCCCATCACCTTCATTACCTCCCTATTTGCATCTCTCCAAATAAATGCTTCCAACCTTAAAGGAATTGAGAGTCTTACATCAATTATTTTTTTAAACTAAGCATTAGTCCTAAATACATAAAAATATGTAGCTTCATTTGTATTTACTTGCCCTAAACCCACCTAACAAAGTGACACAGATTAAGAAAAAAAATATTTTCTCATCTTGTCAGTAGCCTGAAGAATTGTATCACATTTTAAATTGCATTTCAGCAAAACAATAGCTGAGTAAAGGCAGCGAGGCAGTGGCTGTCTCCATGGCTTTGTCTGTACAAAGCCCAGCACAACAGGGCTCTGCTTTCAGCCAGCCCCTGAGCAATTCTGGAATAAACAGGATAACAGGTGACTGCAACCTTTGCTTAGAAATATTTGTGAATAGCTCTGTAAGTGTCAGAAAGCTGCACAGGAAGCTTGCTGCTGCTGGGAAGGCAGAAGGAGCTCTGAGCAGTTTTGACATTCAGATTTACAGCAGATTTTTGGCATCCTCATTCATTTAGAAATGAATAAACTGCCTTCACCCATTTGAATTGATCTGTTGTTTCATTATCTGCTACCTCTCTCCTTTTCATGTTATGTTTCCTTCAGGTGTGAAAAGTGATTAAACAAAAGAAAGAAAGGCTGGGGAATTCTTAAATGTTATCATTGCCCAAGCACCCGCTTT
Organism: Loriculus beryllinus; assembly: GCA_039877255.1. Lineage (NCBI taxonomy): Eukaryota > Metazoa > Chordata > Aves > Psittaciformes > Psittacidae > Loriculus > Loriculus beryllinus. Next base: position 21,527 of record JBCJKH010025433.1, on the reverse strand, counting down.
CTTTCTCTGAGTAAACTCTAGAGCAGGGTATATTCTTCAGAAGAAGTGAGAAAGAAAATGATGACAATCTTGAAATGCCTCTAAAATGCCTATGCAGCATATTTGTTAATAATTCCAGTGGAGAACAGCTGGAAGCATACAAACAGGTGTTTGCTTTCCAACACTTATCTGGTCCAGTTGCCTAATTATTACTTGTAATTAGAATAGCTAAAAATATTATTGTTATCTATAAAATCAAACAAGGTGTCTCTCTCAACGCACAGATCATTTTCAATCATTTCTGGTTTCTCAGTGTGTGGCAGGAGGGCTGAGGCTTTCAGAACCTCGTCTTCCTTCCCCATGTCAGACCTGAACTCTGTAAAGCACCAATTTTTCTATTGTTTCTCATGTGTGTTGCGCCTGTTTATGAAGAAAGAAATAAGTGCTTGATTTTGTGCTCCATGCAAACCCATTGACAGGTCTCCTCCTCAACTCTGGCCATCTCTCATCCCTGGGTGCTCCTGCAGTCTCTGAACACACCAGAGCCCTTCAGGACCCTCCAGAGCAGGTTGCACTCACAGAAACGCTGGGTTTAGGTTACATCTTTCTCTGACCTACCCTGTTTATCGTACCTATCGCCACATCATTCGAATGCTTTCTGAAAAGGCAGTGCATGATCAAGTCAGTACCCACCTTTCATGTGTCTCTTCCTCTCTGCCTTCAAAACCATTTCACTTTATATTTCCCACAAGATACCTCCTTTCCTGAAGGCCACTGTGCTGTAGTTTTCTACACGTTTCCCCCCTTACATATAGTAGGTAACCTCTCTTTCCCCAGTCCTCAACATTTGTACTGCTTTCCATGAGAGGCTGATAAACACACACAAATCAAAGCCCAGCAGAAATCTCAAATAGCTCTGTGTGAAAAGCGCCATTTAAACAGTGCTATAGGTGAGTGAGAGCAGAAATTAGCCATCATTTCATTTAAGAGTTTGAAGGGCAGAGCTTCATTTAAGAGTCACTTCACTTAAGAGTCTGAAGTCAGAAACTGAAACTGTGAAATGACAAGCGTCTCACAAAAGCTGTTGTTGGCAGCTGAGAGGTGAGGTGGAGGGAGAAAGGGATGGATGCAGAGAGGGGATTGTGTGGGCTGGGAGCTGACCATCAAGCAAGCACACAGGTGCTTCTGCTGAGGAGCCGCCTGAGTGATGTGTTGTGGTGTCTCATAATTACCACTTAGCAGGTTTTAGGCTGATAGTAGATGCTTGCATCTATTAGGACAATTTGCTAACTCTATGTCTGTGTCATCTATCTCTTTCTAAAACAAAAAATTTAGGATAAAACATTTACCAAAAGAGCAAAGTTAATGTGCCTGGATTTGCTGAATCTCTGCAGCCTTGGTATGTCTGGAGCTCTAAACACAGCCATCAAATACCTTTTGCAGTACTTTTGTGTGTCCACCTTAGAACATCCAGCTCTGTCCACAGAGGAGCACAAAAGGAAAGGGGATCTTGTGTCATCCCAATGAGCCTCATATCAATGTCTCCCAAACCCTTGGTTTTTTTACACGGCACTGGATATCTGTGTCTGAGCAACTGGAACAAGCCACTGAAGCTTTTGATTTTCACCCTTGACAATATAGAAGTGTTTTTCTTCATGCCCCTTCCAACAGTCCTCTCAGAACAGACAGACCTTGACATAAGCAGCTAGCTCACCAGTACCTTGACCTCACTTAGATCCCAACACTTAGCAGGTCTTCTCTCACATTCAAGACTTTGCATTTCTTCACAAATAAGACACCTGTGTTTGGAATATAGTTACAGGCAAAATAAATTGAGTAAATAAATCCTTAAAAGCTAGGCATAATTAATTACAGGTTAAACTAAGGATATAAAAATAAACTTTCCACAGAGAAATTTGCATGCACTCTGAATTTATGGGCAAGACATTGATGTCAGTGGGACTAAGGCACATTTGTACCTGGTGAAATGACACACTTTAGTGCTTTTATTAACCAAATGACATCCTGCATATGTTTTATTTTACTTGAAAGTGGGATCCTTTTTTTAAATACTAAAGGAATAAACTTTCCGTCTTCTCTGCCAATGGAGAACAGCCCTGCCTGACAATCAGGTGTTCAGGCTAAACATCCAAAATGGGCTTCAAAGTCTTGAATTACTTTGTCAATATTAATACCTATTAGTGTGTCTCAGGTAGGCCTTTTTAAGAACAAGAGGCCTGATTAAAGGTGGAGTGAGCTTAATAATGTTTCTGTAGCATAAGTCAGGAGCAGCTATCATGGTCAGGCCCAATAGTGTGGCCTTCTGTGTTGGAAATGCAGTTACAGCTAATGATGAGTTTGAGAAATGGTAATAATTATCTAGCTCAATATATCTGTTCTATCTTCAGTCAGAGACCAAAGTAGTAATTGTTGTTGCTCCTAGTCGAATGATGGGGGTTGCTCTGCTCTAATTCCTACCAGCATCATAATAGCCCAGTGATAATAATGACAGAGAATTATAGACTTTGCTCAGATGTTGTCAGATTAGGCTGAGGCATTGCACAATTGCATTATATACATGGCATGCATCGGAAATACTTAAAAAAAAGAAAGTAGACATTCCAAATAAAATCAGTTATTAATTGGTTGCCTGCATTTGCCCTTAATGTGTGAACCAATTTGAGGCAAGTGTGCTTAAGTAACACTGTGGTAGGTTTAGTTTACATGTCATAGCATAATGTGTAGTATGAATGTTTGTCTAAGCCTGTCCAGCACATTTCAGTTACATAGAAAGGAATTAAGCTGCCGTTTTTAATTTCTTTGTTATTTACTCTGTTAATAATACATTTGAAATTTTAGAATTACTCAAATGTCGTGAGTAAAGCATCCAGGCCCCTTTGCAATTACATCTGTGAAGGCCAAGAAATGTATAATGTTTTCTTATGAAGTGGGATTTTTAGCAGAGCATTTATAGCATAATAAAGGTTTCTTTTTTTCTTTTTTGGCTGTGTAATTGACTTGGCTCCGTATGGTCTTTGGCAAGCATGACATTAATTAGATTTACAGATCATACTAAATTGTAAGGTGTTGCAAAGCCCAGGAGAGATGGCAAAATAATAACAAGAGACCTGCAGAATTTAGAGATATAAGTAGGCAATAAAATGAGATTCAGTCTGGAAAAAAGCAATCAGGAAACAATGAAAACAAAATACAGAAAATGTACAGCAATAAGCTACATGGAAAGCAGCAGTGAAATTAAAGACTGTAAAAAACCCAGGGTGTTGGTTATGAGTTTATAAACTGCAGTTGTCATCTGGCTATAAATGCCAGCCCCATCAGCATGTAGTTTGAAATGAGACCTGTATCAATCCTGTGGTGTACCAGTACAGATCTAAACTGAGTAATCTAAACTGAGTACAAATCCATTGGGCTGTTGTAAATCAACCTAAGAACCATTTCATTAATTGTATTAGCCTTTATCACAACATACATTGCTGCAGCACGTTGAATATGCTGAATATAAACACTCTTCTTTCTGAAGTAGCTGGCTACATAAAAGAGTTATAATAAAGAAATGATTTTTGGGAACTGTGAAAGCCATCACAAATGAAGGATACATAAAGAAAATTATAAGAAATGCACAATGTCATCACTAGTACAAGAGCAGTGGTAGGTACTGTTGCAAATGAGAACACATGCAGAAGTGAAGATGCCAGGCTTGTAGTCCAGCATGAGAAAATGTGACAAACATCTCCAAAGACAGAGCAATCAGCATGGATTCACCAAGAGGAAGTCATGCTTGATCAATTTGATAAACTTCTGGGATGAAACGACTGCCTGGTAAGTGAGGGAAGAGCAGTGGATATTGTCTACCTGGACTCCAGTGAGGTTTTGAGCAATGTCTTCTGTAAGATCCTCATAAATAAGCTGAAGAGACATGGGCTGGATGAGCAAGCAGTGAGGTGGACTGAAAGCTGAATGGTAAGGCACAGATTGTGGTGATTAGCGGCACAAAGCCCATTTGGAGGTCTATCACTTGTGATGCACCCCAAGGTCGGTACTGCTTCTGATCCTGTTCAACATCTTCACTAATGATTTGGATGATGGGACAGAGAGTACTCTCAGCAAGTTTGCTGATGACACAGAACTGGAAGGAGTGGCTGGCATGCCAGAGGGATGTGCTGCCACCCAGAGGGACCTCAACAGCCTGGAGGAATGGGCTGGTGTGAAGCTCATGGAGTTGAACAAGAAGGTGGAAAGCCCTGCATCTGAAGAGGAACAACTGTAGGCACCAGCTGGAGGCCACCCATCCAAGCTGGAAAGCGGCTTGGCATAAAAGGGCTTGAGGGTCTTGGTGGACATTAAGTTGAACGTGAGGCAGCAGTATGCTGTCACTGCAAAGATGGCTAACAGTGTCTTGTACTGCATTTGGTCAAGTATTATGTATGAAAAATGGTTTCTAGGTAAAAACTTAAGCTCAGAGTAAACACAGCAGTGAAGCAGCTATTTATTGAAGATTTTGCAAAACCGGGTGTCCTAGCAAGTGGACACAAACTGCAAAAGCAGAACTATGATTTATATTTCCTGCCCTGTTAGCAAGTTCCCTCCCTTGTTTCCCCACTGGGTGGGTGCTCCAAGGTTACAGCCTGCCCGACGTACATAATGTACATGCTAACTGTCCCACCTCTGTTCACATCTTCTCTTACTCAATTTTGTATGCCCCTTCCTCTTATTTATTGATCTCCTTTTATGGTTTGATTTCATAGCTCTCTGGCAGACATGTGGTACCTCAACTGACTGTTTAACCAGCATGCACGTGCTTAGCTTCATAGGTTGTACAAAGATAGATAGTATTGTTTTTAACCACAGAGTGTATCTTTTGTCCAAAAGATGATATTGCCTTTAACCACAGAGTGTGTCTTTCTAAGTTATGGTGTGTCAAAATCTTTGTTTTGTTTCCTTAGTAACTTAGCCCCAGTACCAGTATTGAAAAATCTTAATATTGCAAAGCATTAATATTGATCTTAAAGCTCCAATATTGTAAAACTTTAATATTGCAAAACCCCATCTCCAATTATGCAAAAAATAACACTGTTTCTCTCACATTACCAACAGGTTGAGGGAGGTGATCCTTCTGCTTTAGTCAGCACTGGTGAAGCCACAGCTGGAGTCCTGTGTCTAATTCTGGGCTCCTCAGTACAAGAGAGACATGAACGTGTTGGGGAGAATCCAACAAAAGGCATGAAACTGATGAAAGGATTGCAGTGTGTCTCGCATGGGAAAAGGCTGAGAGCTGTAAATGTTCTGCCCAGAGAAGGCTCAATGGATCTCATCAATGTATGTAAACACATGAAGGGAGGGTGCAAAGAGGATGTAGCTGGGCTGTGTTCAGTGATGCCCAGTGACAGGTCCAGAGGCAACGGGCACAACTGAAACACAGGAGGTTCCTTTTGAACACCCCAAAACACTTTTTTACTGTGAGGGTGACTGAGCACTGGCACAGGTTGCCCACAGAGGTTGTGGAGTCTCCATCCCTGTAGATATCCAAAAGCCATCTGGCCATGGGCCTGGGCAACTGGACATAGTTGTCTCTGCTTGAGCAGGGGGTTGGACCAGAGCTCCCTTCCAATCTCAACCATTCTGTGCTTCTGTGACAGGAGGGTGAGCACAGCACAGTATTTAATAATAAATAATATTTGGTGGTCATGCGTACATTGCTGTGGATGTCGTCTTAATATTCAGTCACAGGAGATGATCCCCTGTTGGCTGATTGTACAATAAGTCAGCTAAACTTCTGTTTTAACAGTTAAACAAGATGGGTTTGCATGTCTGTTTTGAATTTAAAATTTTGAATCACACAGATTAGCCTGAACAGCTTGACCTTTCTTATCAAGGATATGATGAACATAAACCAGAGAAGAAAATGTTCTGCATTTATTTGAAACACAACACCCAAGCAATTTTGAAGGATTATTGAAGTAATCTCAGACACATTCTTAACACATACCAGAAAGTGGTACTCATACAGATTAGTGTGTTTTGCTTCTGTACAATTTTTTCATACACTGATAGCTATCATTCCCATAAACACCTGAAAATAGTTTTCTTTAACCCTGTACATATTCAGTTTCACTAAGCAGTTCAGCCCTCCAATAAACTTCATGCAAGCTACATACTGTATCTATTGAATGAAGATTGCAATATATACATCTTTGGGGAAAAAAAGATAGGTTTTGTTTCTACACTGCCCCATAAAGTGTCTTCAGTAAATTTCTGCTGATTGTAGCTACAGTACTGATGGGTTTTTCTTTCAGTATTCAAGGAAGCTTGGACCTCCAGCCTGGATTTGCTATATGTGAGGAGATGGTGGGTGGCCATACAGACAGCCTACTTGCTCCATTCATGTTGTCTGTGTTCTAGGCCTCAGCTGATTGTGCAGTTTGTGCTGCAGTTTTCCAGCAGCAGCCTTTGCTTTGGAGATCCCTGATGGATTCACCTGCTCTTGGCCCAGATCTGCCTCCTGCCTTCAGACTCAAGTGGTGCCCATGGCACTGCCAAGCTCTGCCGGGTGCTGGTGGGCTCATGTACCAGCGCCGAGAGCCCTCTGAATTGCTCTGCGATTGAGCAGCCCCCCAGGGAGCACTGAAGCCTCAGTAATGTCATTGTTTCTTAAATAGCAGACATTTATTTCTCGCTTTTCTTACTGCCTGATGTTTTAAAAAGCAGGCATGAGGAGAGCTATAGACTTTTATAGCACTAAGTAAATCGAAAGACAGGTTGATTTACCTTTCCTACAATACAATGTTTTACTCTTTTTAAATCAGAATAAATTTTCTTCTTAAAAACATTTTAAGATGTCAAGCAGTAGCACAGGATAGTCTTCTTCAGAGAGTTTAGTTATTGAAATTATCATCTCTTTGTACTATCTGGCATATATTGTTAAATTGTTTATGAGTAGTAGAAATATATAATGCACGTCACACCCAGAAATCTTTGGATTGCCTTACAAAATGTAACTGCGGAATATACCAGAAAGTAAAGAAAGTTATAAACCAAAATGTGTGTACAGCATGAAAACACTTTAGCTAAATCCCAAGCATCCTCAGAACAGGAATCTCTGAACACACAAAATAGCCCCTAGGTTCAGAAAAGAGATATTCACTGAAGCTCTATGTCATTTAAAACCGTAGTTTTTATTTGATGAAGGAAAAAGAACAAAAAGGACCACAAACTGCAAAGAAATCGACTTCTTAAGAAATGCGTTTCTCACCCCTGTTACTGTAGTGGAAGCTGCTCAGCACAGAGTGGCTCGGTGCTCTGCTCAGAAAAGTTCTGTCTCTCCAGACCCCCAGGGGATAACCATGGCTCCAGTGCAGAGGGGACCCCACCAGCAGATCCCTCAGCAGCTTGGGCAGCCAGGAGAGCCAGTGCTGGGCACATCCCACAATGGATGCAAGGATATCTTACACCTTCTCACATCTGTGTGTTTACCACCCTTGTTTGTTTAGCAAACCACATGAGGAGGTTTTGCTTCTTTTGAGATATTTCTGACATAATCCCACAGAAAGCAGCATTGCAAACCTACCTGAGAAGAGAGGGGCAGAGCAGTGTCAGGGGTGCTCAGGGTGGCACATCTACAAGAACCAGGTGAAGGGCGATTAATTGGAGTGAAATGTATTCCAAAGCTGAATGGTCTTGCTGAAGGATGCTGTCCTGGTTTCAGCTGGGATAGAGTTAATTTTCTTCTTAGTCGCTGGTATAGTGTTATCTTTTGGATATAGTAGGAGAATAATTTTGATAACAGATGTTTTCAGTTGTTGCTAAGTAGTACTTATGATAAACTAAGGACTTTTCAGCTTCTCATGCCCTGCTAGCAATAAGGCTGCAGGGGCACAAGGGTTTGGAAGAGGACACAGCTAGGACAGCTGAACCCAACCAGCTGAAGGGATATTCCACATGATATAATGTCATGTTCAGTATATAAACTGAATGTAGAGGATGGAAAGCTGGCAGGGGACCACTGGCTGGGCATCAGTCAGTGAGTGCTGAGAAGTTTAATTAAGAATCACTTGGTTTCTACATTATAGTTCACTTATCACTATTTTCTTCCTTTCCTGTCCCATTAAACTGTCTTTATCTCAACCTGTGAGTTTTCTCACTTCTACTCTTCCGATTCTCCGCACCCTGCTGAGTGGGAGGGAGCGAGAGGCTCCATGGTTGCTGGCTGGGGTTAAACCACAACAGATGCGCATCTTCTCACTGCTCAGACACATGCATCAAACCTGACTGCCGAAAGCCCTCCTTGGAGATTTGTCTGACTTAAGCATCCTAGTGAACCTGCTGGGTTTTGATCGTTCCTGGTTTCTATAAATGAAACCACTGCTCTTGCAGTCGAAGACATGCGGGTGTCAGACAGCATGTCTCATCTCTGCAGGGGGAAGAGACATACAGAAAAAATCCTTAAGCGTTTGTGGAAATTATGTATGTATATCATCCACTTGCTAGTGGGAGAAAACACCTCACCTTCCTCCTTCCTGCAGTTGCTCATACTAATGCTTCCTAATGCTGATGTTTGCTGTAATTATTATTAAGGCGTCACCAACGTAAGAACAATTATGAAGTGGATACAACCCTTCAAATAAAGACAGATTTGAGATATAACAGCACATTGTGCAACTAATCCTCATAGTTCCATAAAAAGAAATCCAACCTCTTAGGGTTTTTTTTTTGCCACAAGAGTACCACAACATAAATCTTAGCTTTTGGTGAGTAGCCTGGAGCAAAATAGCAGATTGGACAAAGAATGGATCTGCCCCATGTTTCAGCACATCACTGAGTTGTAAACGCTTCGCCCAGGTTGTTAAAGCCAGCGCTGCTGACTGCCAGATCTCAGAATAGAGATTAGATCACCATTATTAGCAGATAACTTCATTTTTCAGAACTAGATTCTGCATGGCTGAGCAGAGACTAGCAGGAGGGGTAGGCAGTCATTTTTACAGTTGTCATTTTTGGAATACACCTGCTGACACTTCAATAGAGGTTTGAGGCAGTGCAGGCTTAATTCAAAGAAACAGCAAGTTAAATTCCCTTTGAGGCTGGAAGTGGATTTGTTCATTTCATTAAGCATCAGAGCTTGTTTGACAAGTAAGTGAAGTCTGTCTGCGGTATCAAGTAATCAGGATTACTGCGTTCCTGGGGAGAAGATCCAGGTTGAGCTGAAAGTTATTTTCCTGGTGTTTGCACCTATGTGCACTTAAAGGCACACGTTAGGTAATAGGCTGGACCTCTGAGACAACCCCATGGGTGACAATAATGAGAAGTACTTGATTGCTTTGCCACATGTTAGACCCAGCATAGGAATTACAGTTTCCTAAACGACGGCAGTTACCCTGCAAGACAAAGTATAACCGGAGTCACAGCACGCTGCTGTTCAGCACACAAGTGGCACATGGCAGGTCAAGGTTTAGCAGAGACAAAAGGCACAGGGACAATAGCTCTGCAGCAGGAAGAGGTGCTGCCCCAGAAGCAAGCCCAGCAGGTACTGTGTTAGGCTCTGTTATCCACCCTGCACCCAGCCTGCACCACTGGGATGCTCGGTAAGGAAGTCAGCAGGCCAAGTAAGGCAGAGTTTGCATTTCATGTGAGTGGGTCTGATTCTCCTCGCTTGGAGAGGATTGCCAAACACACAGTGGCTTCCTTGACCTTCCTCCAGCACCAACTGAGTAATGTCCTTAAAGCCAGACATGGGCTCAGCACAGGCTTGATAGAGAGGGAGGATGGTTGGCAAATCCTTGTGAAGATTTTCCTGGTACCACTGGCCACACTAGATGTCAGAGACACGGGCTGCCCCACGCTTTGGGGAGTCGGTGTGCACCCAGTCTAGCTGTTGTTGCCATGGGGGACATAAGCACCTCTTCTGCAGGGTTTGACAGTGCTTTTAAACCACAGCAGCTGCCTTTCTGCAATGCAGAGAGGTTATTTTCTGAAGATGCTAAGCACAGCCTGGACCATCCAGGCTTTATTCCAGTCCCGTGACTTCCCAAGGGGTATTGGCTCCAGCACTTTGCTTTTCCAGCTCAGGGCAGCCTCTGCTCATTAGCAGTGACAATATTATCTATCGAGCGTTTTTGTATCTATCATCTCTTCATGCAACTGCAGTTCCAGGAGGAGCAACTGTTTTAAAATGTTTTTCTTTGTGTTAGCTGCTGAGAGGTGAAAGTCTACTGGCAATCTGATTCTACCCAGTCTTGATCTCTTCCAAAAGCTCAGTGAGAGAGCAAATTTACATTAAAATATACAGTATTGCACCCACCACCTGCTGATGCTGATTTCTCTCAGCAGCTTTGCATGCTCTGTATGTGTGAAATAGGTGGTGCATTAGATGAGGGCTGGGCTTTGCTCCTAGCTAGCAGCTCCACACCCCCATGAACAGCAATGGGAAGCACACTAGCCTCAAGGTGATCGGTGCTGTCACACCAACACCCACCAAACAGCAACAAGATCGATGTTTCTGTGCATGTGTATCAATGACTGCCACCAGCACGGTTCCTTGGAAAACACATCATTACTGAGAAAACTGGCACGAACTGGGCTCCCTTGCTCCTTGATGCATTCATTCCTTGGTCACATGGCAGTACTGAACACTGGAACCCAACCATAGAATACTTTGAGGATGTTGGAAACCTGGTAGCCAGATCTAACCCAAAAAATATGCTAAGGTAAAGAGAAAACGCAATTAGGACTTTTTCTTTCTTTCCTTTTTGTCTCCATATGTGCAAAAAGTGCACATGAAGGCCACCTCTGAGATGTGGAGGAAGAACAATCTAGTATTCAAATTAAAATGCACAGTCACGCTAGCAGAACTAATTAGAGGAGAGCTCCTGGCCATTCTGGGTTACCTGAGGAGCCTCGTACCTAAGGCATCTACTTTGCTGAACACAACCAGAAGGTTTTGAAGGGGAATAGAAGTGACTTTAATGAGAACTAAGGAAGAAAAAAATAAAAGGATTTCAAATATAAAGTCCTCTGAACTAGGGAGATTTGAGAAGTGATGATGAATTACAGGCTAATTCATTTCCTGAATTAATGGTTATTATTTTCTGATTGTCCACCTTGGTGGACAAAATGAGGCTCTTCTCTAATGCTAATTTTTTTATGGCAACACTCAGGATGTAAGCAGCGTTGGAAAGAATACAAATTGCATATTAGACAAAATCTTTGTATCGGTAGTTTCATCTTAGTTCTCACCTATGGACAAAATGCTCCACAGGTGAGGGTCATAGTTTTGAGGGTCAAACCCTCACAGACTTTTCAGAGGAGAATATTTCGTTCTATTCTGAGTATTTGAACATTTTAGATGTTTCTTTTAGGCAGTTTTTAGTTGTAATTGAAGGACCATTTTGGACGAGTTGTTCACTGATGCCCATGATGCTGGTTCTGATCCACCTAGTGTATTCATGTCTTTATGAAAACATTTCTGTCAGCTGGCAGATAATATTTAAGATTCAGTGAGATCTGGATTCATTTGGCAATGTGGAACTGATGCTGGCAGAAAGTCTCTTCCTCCCAGTGGATAAGGAAGGGACACCCATTCTCACTCCCTGGGCTGTGCCCAGTATTTGTCACTGCTGGGCACAGCAGCAGGGATGAGTTGCGTGTGCAAGGTATTATGTGCTGCACTACAGACATCCTTCTCTGCAGAAAGATAGACAGAGAGGATGTGACAGATAGATAGTCATCAAATTGCTTCATGCACTGTAGGAAGGCTTTTGAGTTTGACACTGCTGAGTAAGACATAAGACCTGATATAGAACAAAACAGATACTGAAATGTACTGCCTGTGAACATCGCCATCAGATTTAATAACTGGAGAGTTCACAGAAAGCACAAGGAAGTGGGAATTTCACCAAAGCAAATTCACTTAAATATGACACAAAGAAGGGAAGGAAAACCACCTCAGTATCTTCCATCTGTAGAAATGGTTGAATGGTCCCATTCAAATTAGCCAACCCAAGTATTGAGTAATGCCAGATCCTGCCTTATGCAGCATCACAGGAGAAATAGTAGTGTTGCATTTCTGTTGCTTCTGGCACTACATGAGGAGCAGTCTGCAGCCTCTTGCCTATGATTGCTACAGACTGACGATGATTCTTGTTAATGAGCTTCTTCTGGCATTCAGAAATACTAAAAAGAAACACCACGTGAAAGGTTTCCAGACAAACCCCATTTAGAAGAGGCCTGTGTTGGGCCATTAGGTATTTGTCTCTCAGGTACAGGTTCTGGCAGCTTGTAACCAGGTATGACCCACACGTGGCAGTTATACGAAGGAAAGAGCTGTAGGTGAGTATGTTTTGTAACATACCTTGAAGATATGGCCTTTGTGAATCTCGTTTGCCTTACCTGTTATGGTCTCATGTCAAAATTTTGCCACACTCCCTTAAAAAAGAAAATAAAATGAAAATAAATATATAAATAATAATAATAAAAAAAGTTTATTTTTCTCCATTTGAAACTATTAAAAAATGTATTATTTTCCTCTTTAAACTCACCTTTATCTCTCACCTTCCATCTCTTTTGTTCAGATACTTTCCACAGCAGCCTGGTGCACTGCGATCTGAAAGCAAGCATCAAAAGAGAGATGAAAGGCTCATCTGCTTTAATCAGAGCACATCCTGAGATTGCAGTCACTGCTCACTTTTTCACAGAAGCAGCACGATGTGGTCTGTAGCCAGCACCTTGTTGTGTAGCACATGGCTAATCTAAGGGACTGCTGAAGAAAGCTTCAGCCTTCTTTGCTGACCTGCTTCCTTCCTATGAAGAAGAGGTTGGATGAAAGGGGAAAGGTTAATACATTAACACAGATCAGTAGCTCAAAGTGAGCAGGCAGTGTGCTATATTTTGGGGTGTCAATCAGCAGCAAGATGGAAAACAGATAACAGGAAATTAATATTGAGGACAGTAGGATTTTGCTGAAAAGTTCAGAGGAGGAAATATCCTCAAGTGAAAGTACAATAGGAAGAGGTAATAAAGAGATGTCTTTCCAAAGTTGGATTCTACCATGCTATTCATAAAAAGATATCATCTATGGCTTTCATATATTTTTTTCCTCATATGGTTGTTCATATTTTTATCTTACGTACTGATAGAGGGGCAAAGATGGGTATGATGCCAGCTGTGTTTAGAGCACTTCAAATATCTGCTCAGCTGAACGGCAAAGATGGTTATCCTTGTTTTTGTGAGAAACTGGAGAGTCCAGGTCGTCCTGTGATACTTACAGGAGAGTGATTTTGTGGAGCCTAGGTCCTGTCTTGAGCTTCCGCATAATTTTGTTCTGATTATTACTATTATTACTATTGTTGTATTAATCATCATTATTATAAATAATTACACAGAGTCATCCCAGGTTATTTTCATCCCAGCTGCCATAAAGCATCCTGAAGTCCACAGGGCATAGGTGTGGCTCATTTTAGTACAAGCAATAAGGTTCATTTCCAAATTTGGATCCAGAACTACTCTTTAACTTGTTTCATACAGCGTCTCACGTTAAGAATTAGCCTATTAGGAAACTGGAATCAGGGATTGTATGAATTAATGAACATCTATTAAAAAATTAATGTGTCATTTATTGATTGCCAGACAGAAACTTCTATCAAAACAAGTAGCATCTATAGAGTCTTTATGCATTTTGTCATGCAGAAAGAACTCCTACTGTGCAGTGACTGAATATTCTGAATACCAACAGCCAGCATTTTGCCTGTGACATCTGACTGTCATGCTGTCGTGAAAAATATCTGGATGGTTCTATGAATACGTTTACGCATGGTTTATTTTAGGAGCTAGGATGGCAATCCAATGCTCCTAAAGCAGTTCTGTGCTTCAAGAAAAGAAAGGGAGGAAAATACATTCATGTTCCATATAGTGTTACTTCTGCTTTGTAAGCAAAATATGTTTATTTTTCTTTGTAGTTCTGTGGACCCCAGGAAAATCTTTTCCTTGCAGCTCTGTACAGCATTACACATTAAAGCTACCAGGAACTAACCCAATTAAAGTGAAAAGCTGCTCACTCTTTCTGTATAAGTTCTTTCATTTTTAAAAGAAGATATAATTACAATGAAATTAGGGCACAGAACAGAATTTAAAACTATTTGCAGCCTAGAAATACTATGAATATGAAATTCATTGTACAAATTATGGCTTGCATGAAGGCCTGGGTAGCAACCTGCCTAGAAAGAGGATGACAAATATAAAGAACTTTAAGAATGAAATGCCTAACATAAGGACTATAGTGGATGATCCATGGAGAAAGAATGTAAGAGCTAAATATTTTAAGATGCCCACATGGTGTCCAAAACTGCTGTAACTGTTTACATATGCTTGAAAGATACAATGAGGCATTAAGGAGATTGCCTAGAGCACTTCTCAGTGGTATAATTGCAAATAAAGGCAGGAAACTGAGCAAACAGGGGCTGGAGTTGACTATCCAGCCAAAGTTCTAACAGGGAGGTCTAACAGTCTGTGAAATAGCTTCCCAAGAAAACTGTTAGAAGTCACATCTCTAAAATGATTTAAAAGCAGACAAGACATATCACATGATAATATGATAGACAGAGAATGCAGACATGGCTCACGGTGTGTTTCTAGCTTTCAGTTAGGTACTCCCTTGAGCTGCGAGTGATTCAGCCACCTCCCTCACTGCTGCGATGCAGCACCCATCCCTCATTCTGCACAACATCCTGCACCACCACACGGGAGAGGAAGATACAGTCACACATTTACTGGCCAAAGAGGATGGTCCTGTTGCTTAAATGTTAGGTAATCAAGTGGAATATGAAAAATTGTTTATAAAAGAGCCTGTGTACCTTGCTCAAGGCTGGATGGTGGCAGAATTGTTCTTATATTGCCACGCAGAGCAATGCCCAAGAGGCACTCAGGACCTGGCCTCCTCAGCTCACCAGTTACTCTGTGGCTGATGGGGACTAATATTCTGCTCTGCTGTGTTTTCTGCTTTCCTCTTATGAACTCCCCAATCTCTTAATATGTGGTTACCTATGCACAAAACAAACAACAAATCTCAGGAAATCAGTATAAGAATGGCGATTCAATGTTTTCCGTGATTTGTCTGTGTTGATACTTCTTCCGGCTCCATTCCTGCAAACAGTCTGCTGAACAGAAGGTTTTCAGTGGGAATATGTAATGAAGTATCACATGGAATGCATGTTTCAGAAATGAAACTTTGTCCTTGTGAATTCCCCAAGCATTTGGTTACACCTATTCTCAGCGTTTTTTCCCCAAAAAAGTCCTTTGCATTGCAACATGCAGGAGAGAGAGGAAAAAATTTGGAGATGGGACACTGACTGTTAGTACTGGTGTGATGCTGAACCTGGAGGATCATGTTCAGAAGTAAAATTTCATCCTTGAAAGCAGCAGGATTCTCCTGGCAAGAGGTGTTTAGGCAACAGAAGGTGGATCTGGCAGTTAGGCAACGTGCAGCTAAATAAGAAATGAGCAAAAAATGTACAAAGTACTCAGTCTTAAAATCTTACACCAATCTTTGTCATACAAAACTGTTAATGTCTTTCATGCTAATTCTATTGATCTAAACATGATAAAACATAATGTGCCAAATTTGAAACAGAACACCCAAATAAATCAGTGGCAGCAGTTTTGAAAAGCTGACCGTGTCGCTGGTGTTTGTTATGAGCCTGCAACGGCAAGGCCTGATGAGTTTTGTCTAAAAGCAGGAATACAAACCCAGCTCTCAATTCACTGACAAAAATGAACTGCCCCCCCCAGCCAGGCAGCTGGAAAATGTGAAGGAATGCTGAGACTTTCTTTACACATGATCAATACTTGATTCCACTTGGTAAGAATGCCCACACATTGAAAATAATTTCCTAAGCTGCACAGTGCCATTGTGTATTTGAAAAACTAGCTATAGGAAACGTAAACAGGTGGGAGAACAAACTAGGGAGTACATTACCATTAAAAGCAGTGTGTTCATGTAGATAAAATAAAGGTTTCAAGAGCTGTATTTACATCTATAAAAACTCAGGAGGAATGACTGTTCAATGTTATATTCTCGCTTTCTATGTTTACTTTCTGACATCATAGCAACTCAGTAATCTAATTACCTAATATTTAAAAGCTAGATGTATTCTGCATGCATTTAGCACTCAAAATAAAAGCTATCAATCACAAAATAATTATTTCTCCCATTTTACTCTGACTATCACTGGGAATCTGCATAAGCCAACAGGAAAGAAAGCCCATATGTATTATCTTCCTCACCCCCGCAGTGGGAGCATGAACTAACAGTGTGCTGAGAGGATAGACCGAGCACCAGCACAGCCCTGGCTCTGCACCCTACCAGTTCAGCATCATGGAGAATAAGACCTGGGGACATTGGCTGCTTTCCTGAGGAGGACATGGGGAAGGACAACCTCCTACTCAACTGCTTTAGGTCAATCCGCTCATCGTCGTCCTCTGTCGAGTTCTGTAATTGCTGCCTCTCCCAGTCCTTTGAGACTCAATCAATAGAGCTCACACAGACATCCCTGACTGATGGCACACAGCAGCACGTTTTGAGATAGAGTGTTAAATTACAGTGATATGTTATATTTGAATTTATCATACACCTTTGACCACTTTATCTGCTTCTCAAACCCCATCACCCAGGATTTACTTCAACAGTCCTCAAACAAGAACAGCTCCCTAATAGCTAGTATTTCCTCTTTTTCATTTCAGACATGGAGTTTTCCTTAAAACGACACCTCTGCGAGGTATTAGAAAGGTAAAAATCAGTGCTACAACAGTGACAAATTTTCCTTGCCTAGAAATGTCAGAGTTTTAATGCCCTATATATACTACATTGGATAGGACTAGAAATGGAAGACTTTATGCCAACGGAAAAGAATTCTCAGTCTCTCATGTCTAGAAGGCTTTGAGATATCTGACCCTTAAAAGTATGAATTATTTTTAAGCATATAAAACCTATTTTTGAAATGTTACAGCTACTGCTTGACTCAAAATATCTGGACAAGTAATCATAAAATCTTGGCTTTTGAGATGGGAAGATACAAAAAATATACCTCCTAGACTACCAAAACCTCCCAAAATTCTCCAGATAGGTTACTTAAATGTTACTTTCTTCGTGGTTGGTTGTTTCTCTGTAACAAGCTCGTGGACTGAATTAGTTCTCACCACCACAGGAACAAAACTAAAAAGTATCCTCCTGATTTTTGCCTGCAGCACATACACATGTAACAGAAAAAATGCACTGATGTTGTTTCCCCAGAAGGCACAGAATTGCTGAGCTGCTCTTCTAGACTTCCTAAATTCTCATTCTGTATAAAAGGGAACAAATAATATCCCCTAATGCTCTGAATTTCAATTTCAATTTTTGCATTGAGTTTGGTTTGGGGCAGGTTTATTAGGAAGAAGGAATGAAGATAAGGGAATATTACCTCTCCATAACACCAGCATGTGTGCCTCTTCTCCATTTAGTTCACGGTGGATTTGTACTCACACAAATTCATGCAAAACTAGGCAAACTTGCTTTAAATATCTGTATGTCTCAATGCTTTGCAGGATTTACTGGTAAGCACTAGCAGCAGGTAGGAGATAGGACAAGTGGAAAATGTTTTGTAATGGTGTATGTTAGTCAGAACCACAGATGATCAATCAGTTGGTGAGGTATTGCTGGGTTCTTCCCACTAATGTGATATTTTGACATTCCAATGAACTGCTACCAAACTCCTTATAAGTGTATGATCATTTCTTGCTCTTATGATCTTGCTGCACATCAGGAATGTTGTTCCAGGGTCTTTGAAATAAGGTGTGTTTCCTTTCTCCCACAGAGCACCTTTATTGCTCTGCTTTCCTTGCACCTGACAGCAAATTAGGTCAGTTCCTTCTATACATTGAAAGCAAACTAATGTGATATTAAACAAAAATTAATCAGCAAAGAAAGATTAGAAAATCTCTCCATGCATGCTGACAGATTGCTGTCTCGTGATTCATCTGGAATAGAAAGAGCGAGACAATCTACCTTGTAGTATCTATCTTACCACAGCAGTGGGCAAATCACCCTGTCTGCCTCCACCACCTAGTTGAGCATCAGTCTGTGGGACCACTTGGGTGGTTAAGGCACAAAAATGAATGAAGATCAGAGAAGCACAGCAGCCCTCACCCTTAAAGTGCTTGTCCCAGGGTGCACCTGATACGCTTTTGGATGTGCCCCCTTGACTACTTCCACTGCAGAACCATCATTTCACCTTAGTGACAAGTGTCTATCATACGTAACTCTTCGCTTCTGGAGGTAGTCTTCTGTGACAGAGAGAGGCTGTTTATGCTGGCACTTCTGCTGCACGTTGCTACACTTTAGATGTCTTACCAGATATCCGTGATATCCCAAATGACAGGTGCATGTCTTAATAAATTCTACCGGGGGCAGGAATTAGTAGATGAGGGAGCACGCAGCAGTGGAAGCATCTGGTAGGAAGAAAAAAGACTGTCTTGTACTCTGTCAAGTGTAATTAGAGTTGCCAGTTGTCATTGCTGCTAGCATTTAGTTAAGCAAGTTTCTCTGATGAGAAACTATCTGACAGAGTCAAAGCCATGTAAACTTATGAGCAACATAATTACAGAATAGTCTTATTGTTGAACAGCCATGTTGGAGTCCAATACTCTCCGACCAGCCTCTTTTGGGTATGACATGGCTCAAGGGTGCAATGCTTAATGTCAAAGTTACTTATTTGAAGATGTTATGTGGGATTTCTGATACAGCAGAATGATACAAAATCTACTGAAACCACAATACAAATGTAAATTGCATTAAGAAAAATACAGAAATTGACCTACACAGTTCAATTGCAATGCCAATGCGATTCCAACTACCAGTCTCTATAATATGCTCAGTCATGATGGGGGATGTTCCCAACTGCCAAGAAGGAGTGTGTAGGTTGAAGCCAACTTCAAGCCATTGTTCTCTTTAAAATGCTTTTGCTAGTTGTCTATGGCTCTATGCGAGCCTTCTTCCACTGCTGGTCTTAAGCCATCAGCCTTACTAAAGAGGTAAGGATTTAGAAGGCTGTAAAAAGTTACATTAAAAATGCTCTGAGAATAATTTGCTTTCAACAGCAAGCATTGGGGGAGGTTGGTGGTAAGTATTCTACAGCCTAATTAAGGAGGATAAGCATTTGTTGTTTTTAATTGTGTCTGGCAATATACTTAATTTCACCCTCCCAGAGAGCAGTGCAGAGGGACACCTGCAATCCCCACCCTGGCGCCCTCTGAAGATCTCATGCTGGAAGAGGACATGCACACCACATCCATCTGCTGCAAACAGCATCTCAGCTGTTGTTCTAGATGACTCCTGTTTTCTAATCCTTCCTTTGTTACTTCTAATTAGTTATAAATATTTGTTGCTTTGTTATTATAATACCGTGTCATTTTATAATTATTTCTTTGTTCCATGACCTGTCATTTGAAAGTATTTAGAAAGAAACAAATTAAAAAAAAAAGGATTAACGATGCATTTTCCTGTTTTCTTGACTTATTTAAATGACGGTTCTTATACAACACAGCCCACAGCTGGACACCTGTATGTCCAAAGCAGCCTAAGTCCTGTGGTCTGCTTGTCCTCATTTTGAGAACTGGTCTGACATGGAAAGAGCCATTGGGAGATATAAAGCATAAACTGAAGCCCAGGTTTTACAGAGGGGAACAAGTTAAATAGATGCTTTGAAAGTGACAACTGTGGAGAAAATGTACATTAGCCAGACATGAACTGTACTCCAGTAATAAGCTCCCATAATAATCACAGAAAGCAGCAGCCCTCCACTCTCTCATGAAGCTGCAGGGAGTAATGCTGACCTCTGGTCTGTGTGGTCAAAAGACCCCCATGAAATGCTTTTTAAGAACAGGAACAAAGTAGTGAAAATTGATGAGCTGAAATGACATAACATACCCTAAAACAAGGAGCAAAATCCTGGCCCTTTGCCTTCAAATGGCCCAGTCTCCTAAAGGCATCATAGACTGTATTAAAAATAGAATTATCTGCACAATTTATAAGAACTCACAGAATCAATAAAAGCCTGTGATATTTTTAATATTTTTTAGACAATATAATTCTGCTGTGCTCCTCCTAAGAGTAGACATTAGCCCCAGGCTAAGTACGTGCCAGGCTGATGCCAGTACCTTCCTACAGTATGGCTGGGGCAGGCAGCGCCTCTGAGCTGTATCGTTTGGCCCCATGCTGCTCTGCAAGCTCCGGGCAGGCTTTCATGGCCATTTCATCACACTGCATTGGCAGTGAAAAAATATCGCAAGCAATCTACTCTGTACAGGAATTACTTTTTTAAGTAATGTAGGAAAATTGATGCAATAATAAAGAGTTTCTGTTCTGAAATAAAAGACAAAGAGAAAAACGGCCTAAATGTATTGAAAGTATTATTAATTGTATACAGACCGAATGGCTGCATTTCATCTGCCCTAGTTTAGGCTCCCAAAGCAGAGTAAGCTTCTCCCTCTGGATATGAGCCTACATTGAGTTATGATGCTATTGCCCCAGATTGGAGATCTAATTCCCCTGGATTGCTAATAACACCCCAGATGTCTAGGCACTCGTTTCAAGCAGTTCAGCCCCATTTAGGCTCATTTGCTAGCTAGCACCCTCATTCCTGAGAGGTGATTGATTGCAAGAAGTGCTATCCATCACCCAGCACTCCCATCCCTGGCCTTTCCCAGCTCAATGCACACACAGACTCACTGCTTCCTATGGCAAGCGCCCAGCAGGCTGTGAAGGTGCACAGCATGGATGGAAAAGGAACTGGCCGCAGACCAGAAAGCCATGCCACAGTTGCCTCTCTGTTGGAAAGCCTGATTAAGGATGGGACTGCCTGGCAAGTTGCATTCCCCAGCCACAAATGCTACCCCAACACCAGTACTGAGAGACATGAGCAGTCCTCATTGCAAACATTCCAGCTTGGATTACTGCGATTCCTTTCTTCATCTGTGTTGTAATTTCCATGTTTTCAGGCTACCACTGGGAAGAGATGCGAATGTGAACACACTGTGAGCTTTAACTCCCCTAGACTAAGCCAGGGCAGAGAGAAGGAGGAAAGTATGGAGGATATTTGAACTTGATTATCTTAAAGGACTTTTCCAACCTAGTTTATTCTATGATTCTACTTAGATGCTATGGAGGAAGTAGTTTCCCATTCTCAGCTCATTATTCCTTACAAGCACTGCCCACAGAAGATCACAGGGAAGCAGAGGTCCTCCTCAGCAGCATCCCCAGATGCATCAGTCACATGGGAGCCTCATAACCCAGCCCAGCCCCACCTCTAATAAGTCTTCCCCCACCCATGCTCTGTCATGAAATATTGTGCCATTACAGACCACACTTGTATCTTTTGACCCTTTTGGCAGAAGCCCCCATGCATTCCGCTTCCCAGGCACACAGACAAGCCACCTGTGCAGCCTGTGGATCCCCCCAAGCTGGAATTCATGGTTTAAACCCAGTCAGCCATGCAGCCACATGCTCGCTG
>JBCJKH010025418.1:0-10004 GCA_039877255.1 Loriculus beryllinus | reverse complement strand
AATGGGTTGATGTTCTGTCACAGCAGAGAGAATCCTTTACTGTATTGTTCTGCCTAGAAATATGACAGTTTGAAGCATACTATGTGCTTCTTCAGATTTTCCTGTGTTCATTCAATAGAGAGTTGCTATTCACTCAAGACCTCTGTTCAATAACATAAAATATCTATAACACAGCTGGCGTGATATCAATCAATTTATTGACATGCACAAGCCATGAAGTAGTTCAAAATAAACTGTAGAAAATGTAAAAACCAGCTTCTGATTCCAGATAATAACTATGCAAGACAATATTTGCTCTCATAGCATTGGTTTAAGATGCAACAGACATGCGGTGCTCTCCAGGATGTACATGAGGGCCAGATTTCTCAGAAGTGATTAGAGTGCATACCTGTTCCTTGTGTTACTCTTACAGTCAAACTTTCAGATGATTCATTTAGTAAACTGAGCAGCTTTGAAAGTCCAGGCTTGGATGTGGATGATAAATTGATTTCAAGCCGCCACAATTTTCTATAAAAAGACAAGACTGAGAGAAGAAGCCAAAGTTCAACTGCAAATTGTTTTTCCTTAAAACAAGAACAATAATAATTTCTGCACTTGTGAAGAAGTGGTATATTAAGCACCTGTAGACTTTCCATTATGTCCACTCCCTGATTATACTAGGATGGAAAGAGATTATTATACTAGTGAGCTTTCTAAAGCATAATTCTGGTCCAAATCATTATGTATTTAAAAATTTTTGAGTAGAAAGAAAAAAAAAAAGTCACCAAAGCCAGAAGAAAACATGAAAAAATGCCTGAGCTTGGACATGAAAAATCCCCCACATGAATGAAAATTGAATGAGTATACAACTGAATACTCATCCACCTTTATTTCTTTAGACCTTAACATGATTTCCTTTTCTGCTGACAGTTCTTTCATCTGCCCTGTAGTCAATGTAGATGGTATCATCTGGTGGATCATTTAGGTTGTAGCAAAGAAACAAACAATGGTATCAGCAATGGAGTATGAGTTAGCTTCGGCAATACCCCTGCTATTTGGAATTTTGCATGAGGAAGGACTGCTGACTTAGTCCTGAAGGGTCATCAGATAGAGTCTGCAAGCAATAACAGCTTCTTACAACTCTCCATTCATTTCCTGCAGCAGAGCAGAAAAAGAGAATTATAGATCTACTGTTTGCTTCTTTCCAGAATTGTTTTATAGGGTAAAATCTTCTTTCTAACCACAGTTAAAATTCTACTTTTCCCCAATCAACAAATGTTTGACTTCAGTTTAATCAGATCAGAATGGATATGAAGAAAAGTTATGTTTACTAATATTTTAATTTTAAAAATACTACTGCTAGACTAACAGGCACATTTATAATAGCAATGTAAAAATGTATTTTTGCAAGACTCCAATGTTCTTGTTTGCATTTCGCAATAAAACATTAACAAAAAGGCAGTGTTATTGAAAACTAAGACTTAGAAGACTGGTTAAGGCTAATATATTTAACTGAAATGTATCATTATTTTATCTTGCCAGCAGAACACACATCACTTTGCAACCATATTTGCAGCCTTTTTGAACTTCATAACCAAAGAGCAAGAATATGAAGCCTTCCCCAGCATCTTGTTATTCGTGTATAGTGAATATATATACAGCATTATTCAAGTCTATGCTTCACGTTGATTAAGTTCCTTGTTTAAGAAAAATGCACTGAAGTCTAATTATTCTTTCAAAGAAACAAGGAGACAATGTAGCAAAAAAAACCCCTGATCAACTGCTTCAATTTAAAGAGCATGCAGTAACACCATTAGAAGATAGAGTTATGTGTCTTTAAAATACATGGTAATAAATAAATTAAATCACCCAGAACAAATAGCACCAGCTGCTTCACCGATAAATATAGAAACTTGGAAATATAAGGGATAAACTAATTCAACTTAAACTGAAAAGAAAGAAAAGAGTAAGAGGCAGTGAAATGTTGTCTTAGTCTCAAAAGCCTTATGTTACCCATTTA
Organism: Loriculus beryllinus; assembly: GCA_039877255.1. Classification (NCBI taxonomy): domain Eukaryota; kingdom Metazoa; phylum Chordata; class Aves; order Psittaciformes; family Psittacidae; genus Loriculus; species Loriculus beryllinus. Next base: position 8,005 of record JBCJKH010025418.1, on the reverse strand, counting down.
TTTTGTACTGAGTTCATTTACTTTTCTCTCATCCTCTTCCCTCTACGCACTGAGTGCATACTAAACAGTATAGCATGAATTGTATCATTGTGCATTTAAACTTGGTGGTCCCTAAGCTTACCTGTGGTTTTTGGAGACAAGGGTTATATTCAATATTGGAAAATTCTTTTTCCTTTCCCTCTCCTTCCATTAACATCTAAAATGTCATTTGTGAGTTGGCTTTCCCCCCTTTTTATTGACCATTCTCATGGTAAAAGGAAGAAAGCTGAAAGATAATTAGATTTTGAGTCTGGGTGAGTAATGTTAAGAGCTTTGCAAGTCTGACTGCAGGATATACTTTATGTCAAACTCAGCTTTGTTCATCTAGTATAAAAGGTTGCATATTACAAGACAGGATGGATGAACTTCACAGATTTATGGAAAGGCAAGGGAGTGAAATATTCAGAGCTTCATTGTATCAACCTTAATTTGATCTCCATCATCATAAAAATAAGTATGTCAGCATGTATAAAAAAACTGACAAAACTGATCTTCAAGTAAGCAAAAACAATAAAATGTTTAAAAAAGATGTTAACTGAACCTGATAGTAGCAAACTTTTTTACACCAGGAAATGTACACTTAACCAAAAAAACCCACAAAGCCTCTCATCTTGTCAAAGCTTATGATTAAAAGAATGGATATTCAATTTTGTCACAAATAAGGTAAAAGTTTATACAAAAAAAAAAAACAAAACAACTATAAAATGTCAGTTAGTAAAGGTCATCATATTTCCTTAGTAACATATAAGCATGAAATGCTGGAGGCTAGAATATCTTCTTTGCACTTGCTACAAATTTAAGGTAAAAGAGCAGAAAATTCACAATTTTGCCATAGAAAATGTTTACCAGAAGGGCAGTGCTCTTTTGAGAAACTTGGTGTTGTGTGCAGAGTTACTGCTTATCTAAATTTGGTCATGACACACAGCTGCCATATGCTCAGCTACTGAATCAGTTTAAGGAAGGCACCTATTAACTGGGTGTCCAAGTTGGAACAACTTGTATATCCTTCCATTTTGCAGTTACAGTGATGTAAATGATTTGACACTGCTGCAATACTAAACCACAAACTGTGAGAAGTTAAAGAAAAAGAATTATTTTACTGGAGGTTTAAGCATTCTCTTCCCCGCTTATTTATTTCCTTCACCTGAACTGAATTGTGAGTTCTGTGTACAAGCTGCAAAATACTAAATCCCCCTCAGTATCCTTTAATTTTCCCAATTGTATTCATCTGTACCACCTCAAATATTTTTTCACATTCCTCAAAGCTTTCATTTTCCTGTCTTTATTAACTCCTAAGAGTTCTTCAGCCTTTTGTAAGTACTTCTTCAAAACATCTTATTCTTTCTACACCCTCTAGACCTTTCAAGTCATTCTCATCTTCTCAGTTCTCTCAGATCTTCTAGTAACAAAAAAAGGCATGATTTACCCCCCTAAACTTGAGCTATGTAAAAATCCAGCTGTCTAAATTGGTCATCCTTGAACCACTCCATGCTTGTAGAAACAGGCAGATCCAAAGGGTGATATGACTTCTCTTAAGACAGGTAACATTTTGATGTGTCAATTAACTTTTTAGCTATGTAAAGTTAGGCAAGATGGACACTACTTAAGTGTTAGATCCAGACCTAGCCCTTTACCATTTTGCATTCCGTATTTGCAATTCCAGTTATAAAATGGGGCTACAAACCCACTATAGGGAAAATTAGATACCAAAATGTTTTCTTCTTTTACTTGGAGTACTTTTATGATCCACTTCTTTAGTATAAATAGCTCAAATTTTATTGCCTTGTTTTGCTCCAATTGCATATTACAAATTCATGTCTAATTTGCTGTCCTCACTCTTCCCCAAGGTCTCTTTTAGCTTTACTACTCTTTCCATCCCACTTAATATATGTTTTCCTGTTTATTTTCTCCTGCATGCTTTAGTTCTTATTCCTGCCAGCTGAAACTTTTTTTACTGTACTGGAGCCCTTAGTCCTTTTTCCCTTATGTCCCTTCACAATATAGTTTGCGTCCTTAAGAACGTATCAAAAGGACTACGTATCTTGATCCACAGTTCTAACTAGATTTTCTCTTAACCAAGAAATTATATAGGTTTGGCAAATGCTTAAATATTGTTGTTGGAAGGTAAAGTTTTTGATGAAAATTGTGATCAAGACGTCTTTTACTGAAACTGATCACATCTCCCACAGGCAAGAAGGACATGACAAAACATTTCTGACCAGTTCTAATTCCCATTTATTTTTCAGCAGCAGACTGGTTTATTTGCTGTAGTATGCTAAAATTTCTAGTGACAGCTGGAACGTGGGTTTAGACAGCCTTTGCACTGTAAAGTTCATTTTAGCAACAGGGAATAGGAGAAGTTGTTTTCCCCCACTCTGAAGAAGAAAGTTTTAAATCAGAACCGTGCAGAAGATCAGATCTGAGAAAATCTAGTGGGGAGGAAAGCAGTCCTTTTTACAGTTTTCATTCTTATCATCATAGTGAAAATCTGCTAAGTCAAGTTTATACACAAGTTGATAGTCTTTGCCTGTCGTTTTAGAGTCCTTTAACAAACCTGAAGAACAAGAGATGAGAATTATTTCCTGTTGCATTCACAATTCCATGGTGTTTCATGGGTGAACATTATGAAAAACATCAGGAATACTGTGAATTGTGATTTTGCATTGTGGTGTCACCACACTCTCTCAATACACAACAGATAGAGATGAGATCTGAAAATTATGGAGTAACTATTGTCAGCGTTGCTGGTTAGGTGTGGACCTCTGATGAACAGAGAGTGGATGTACTTAATATCTGCAGTATTTCACAGAAGTGATTTTTTTTTTTTTTTTCTCTTGCCAAATACCGACTAGAATTTTCTTTTAAATGTGTTGGGCATTTCAAATATATTTGAGTTGCAACAAATATTTCTCTAGCTCTTTCAGATCCATATCATCTCTCTTGATGCAACTCGCAAGAAACCTAGGTCTATAGTCCTGCTGTGAGATCTTACTTTATGTAGGAGGGTTTGTTTGTTCGGTTTTTGGTTTGGAGCTCAAAGCACTGCTAGAGGCAGATATCCTAGACAAATGCGATGCACTTTTACCTTTCCAGCTTCATCAATAAGCTTCATGATTAAGCTGGCCTCCATGGGATACTTGCTCCAGGCTTCTTAGGATTGAAGGCATGCCATTGAGGAAAGCATACTCATACATAACAAAAGTTAACAGTAACTTTTAAAAAATTGAATTTAAGCATTTTATTTTAAATAGGGGAGATGATTACCCTATTTAAGAACAAAGAATGGGAGAAATTAACCAATTTAGGTAGTCCAGTTTCTCAAATTTCAAGTAACCATGTAACAGCTGCCTGGTTTAAAAGAGGTACGAAAACATCTGTGCCATGCACTAAGGAGTAAAACAATCTTCTCAGCACCCTATCAGAAAGCCAAGGCTGAACCATGCTGTAGGTAAAAGCAAGAACAATCTTGCTAATAACACAGGTCCCTACAAGTTGCTAATGAAACTCACAGAATCACATACTTAACACTACAAGACTGCTGCTAATTTAAATTCAGGAAAGAATGTCTTCCTGAGCTCATACCTGGCAACTGGTTTTGCACTGTGTGATCAGGACACATCTACCAGACATTCCAGGATTTAATACCATTTAAAGGTACAATTTCACCCCTATGTGTATTTGCTCACTGCCAAGGTTTCAGAGTACAGTAAATGTAGACCCTAGAAGCCAAATGACAGATCAAGATAGAAAACTGATAGCTGATTTCCTACCAGTGCTGAAAACAAATTCAGCAATATGAATAACAGTGCATGCATTTGTGGCAACAGCCTTTTTAAGAGACCATTTTGGGAATACTGACATACCATGTATCTGAAAAGAATCACTGCAAACTTGTGCAATGGAACAAAATGACTTCCCAGGATCCTATGACAAATCTCACCCCGTGAACTCTCCTACTTCATCATGTAATCCTCTTCCCAAGCACATCACATTACTTTTAAAACATTTTAAATTAAATCCCTTCCCCCTTTGTCAGACAGTTCCAGAAACATACTTCTTGGATGGATAAGGAGCCCTCTTCCAATTTCCCTTCTAAATTTATTCATGGCAAATTTATAATCATTTGATCTTGTGCCAATACCATCCTTTAACTTAAATAATAATTCTTCTTCCTTGATATTTACTTCCATACTGTGTCATTCATTCTTTAATTCATTCAGTTTAAAATAATTTTAATAAATGTGAAAATGTTGTAGCTATAAAATGAAAATGCACTATCATGACCTTTACTTGAATCTGGCAGTAACCTGATTTTATTATGTATCAGAATTGTTATAACAGATATTAAAATGTAGTGACATTCCCACATTATGCAAATCTACCTGGACTCATTTTAAACCTTTTTGTCTTTCTTTCTCCACCTCTTTCTACACAGTTTAGTTTTACAAATGAAGAAGATTTAATATTAAGCCCACATTTTTAGAGAAACATCTACATATTTGTATCTTCAAATAAGATAGGAAAGGGTATGTCTAGACAGTTCAGTGGCTTATGTAACTGATCAGCTATTTCTGCAGTCTCTCAGGTAAGTAATTATCACAGTATTCTGTACAAATCAGTTACTTTAAGGTACACACATTCGGCAGCTTCTCAGAAGAGAAATGGAAATCCGGACCATGCAATTAATAAGACTGTCCAACTCTATCAGTGGTATTAATATGTTCAGAAGACTAAATACTCAGCAGCAAACTACTGACTTTCTGCGTTTTGCTTTCCTGTGGTTAGTGTACACACAAAGATTTTGCATCGCCTACGCAGTGGGCTCAGTATATCATGTCTGATCTATGCTTTTTGAAATACAAGTACTGTCAAGTTTACCTGTAAGAGCTTACAGGAATAATACCAGAAAGAAAGTTTAGTGAAAAGATCTGTTCCTCTGTCTCAGAAGATAAGAAAACCTGGATTTTATGAGAACAAGAGCTGATCAGAATGATTAAGATTTTCTTACAAATATAATATCCTTAAGTCCATCTTTTGATCTAGGAGTCAGAACAGAAATGTGTGTTGCTAAGAAATTCTGGTCACATCACAGCCTTTGACTGTAATACTGCTCTTTGTTTTGAGAGCAGAGTGATGTGTATATTAAGTGAACAAAACCCATTCATCAACACACACGACGTCTCTGATGTCTTTACACATACAAAACAGTTGATGCTGGAAAGGACCTCTGGAAATCATTTGACCCAACCCCTGATCAAGCAGGTCCACCCAAAGCAGGTTGCTCAGGGCCAGGTCCAGACAGCTTTTTAATACCTCTAGGAATGGAGACTGTACAACCTCCCTGAGCAACCTCTGCTGGTGCCTGCTTACCCTCACAGTGAAAAAGTGTTTCGCTTGGGTTTTTTGTTCATTGCATCTTGTCCTGATATTCATCCTCTTAGAATCATAGAATCATGGAATCGTTAGAGTTGGAAAGGACCTTAAGATCATCCAGTTCCAACCCCCCTGCCATTGGCAGGGACACCTCACACTAAACCATGTCATCCAAGGCTTTGTCCAACCTGGCCTTGAACACCGCCAGGGATGAAGCATTCACAACCTCCCTGGACAACCCATTCCAGTGCCTCAACACCCTCACAGTAAAGAATTTCTTCCTTATATCCAATCTAAACTTCTCCTGTTTAAGTTTTAACCCGTTACCCCTTGTCCTGTCACTACAGTCCCTAATGAAGAGTCCCTCCTCAACATCCTTATAAGCCCCCTCCAGATACTGGAAGGCTGCTATGAGGTCTCCACGCAGCCTTCTCTTCTCCAGGTTGAACAGCCCCAACTTTCTCAGCCTGTCTTCATACAGGAGGTGCTCCAGTCCCCTGATCATAATCGTCATTCTTCTACTTTTAGTCCATATAATTTTTGAAATTTAACACCTAGAACTGCACTCAGTCCACCATATAATACCCTACTTTCATTCAAAACACTGCAGTTTTCCTCTGCACACCAAATATGTACAAAGAGATTTAAATTTTTTTTTTTTTTTTTGCCTTTGCATAATATAATTAGATTTCGTGGTATTTAAATGTGAAAAAGGCTGTGCAGAACTGATTCTATGCAGTGGAACTCCAGTGACAATTCCCACTGATTTAAAACTCAGACTCAGGGGTCCTAGGAGGGGCTTCGATGTCCTCCTGTGTTGTTGCTAGCTGAGAAGCTTAACCTACTTCCCCCTTTTTCTAAGATTTAGAGGCAGCCAAGTGCACATCCACTACCTGGATGAAACAGTGTGATGAACAGCTATAACTGTTGCTCAGTTTAATCCTCTTGACCTAAGACTGAAGCTGTACCACTGCGAAGCTGCCACTAGCTCAATAAAGCACACAGCAGAAGCTTAGTTTATTTTTCCCAGACCAGAATTGGATGAAAGTTGACTTACTAAGTCTTGAAAGTAAAGACTGAGATATAGTTAAGAGGAATTATGGCTATAAACCTAACTTTTTATCTTTTTCTGGCTTTTCTATGCTCTTTGAGTGAATAAATACCTTAATTTCAGCCATTTTTAACTAGTGGGCTGATCACAGACTCTTTGGCAGGAAAGATTTTGCTCTAGCCAGATATAACTGGTTCCATAATGCCAACACAGCTGAGAATACAGAGCTACAGGACTGTAAGTTTTCATCTTTTGTGAGCTTTAAAGGAAAATAAGCCTGCCACTTGCTAAATATCTTAGCAGGATCTAAAGCAAAGTTTGACATGCAACCATAACAATCAGCTTGGATTTTCTTTCTTAAGAGGAACCTGGGCTAGTTTGTATCCAGTTCATAAAGTTCAAACCCATTCTTTTTGTGCTTTGTGGGAATTGCATAAACATTTTTCTGAGATCTGCTTACCATTGTGTTTTGAAATAATGCAAATAAAACAGGTGAGCACATCAGAATGCAGATGCAAAGACATTCATGGTGAAGAGATAATGGTGTGATACGATAGCAGCATCAGTGCTGATTCAGAGCTGTAGGCAGCATGCAGTATCATTGGGTAGTCCACAAAAGCACATTATCTGGTAGAAAAGCCACGCTCCCCTCTTTGGTTGACACACACAACTGGGGCTGTTTAATGGAATAAATAGATCTCTTTTACCCCTTCAGTAATCTTTCATAGAGATTGTACATCTTATGTTTGCACTGAGAACAATTTACAGACCTCCTCAAGTTTCTTTCCTTTTTGTAATATTAGTACATTTCAGTGAATGCCATCATACAAATGCACCATAAAAAAAGACAGAAAATGTTATTATGCACACCGACCTGATCTACAGACGCTAACAGGTTTGGGTTATCTGGTTTTCATTTCTTAGACTGATACAAAATTCAGTTTTTACAGTTGCCTCTGTGGGTGGAAGGATGCAAAAGATCTGAATAAAGCAGGCTTCCTAAAAAATGTTCTTGAGATTGAGCATGCTTTAATCTCTTTTAGGAGTTAGAAATTCTCCTTAATATTACTTTGTTGTTGAACAATTTATGTTTTCCTCAGTACAAGATGAAGTGATGGCAAAGTGTGAGAGCAACAGCAATGAAAAAGAAAACAATAGTCTTTAAAGCTGAGTTTCACAGCCTCAGCCACCTTGAAGGCTGTTGTTTTATTCACCCTTTCAGTATATTAGGTCTTAAGGAATTATTTTTTCTAGTATCACTATAAATGTGACAATTTCTAGATACTGTGGTTTTATTAGTGGAAAATGTGAAGATAGTTTTGGCAATGGCTGAACAGCATGTGACTGGACAGACTGTACAGAGAAGTCTATGATACATCTGCAGCAGCCAGAACAGCAGAAGAGCCATCAAAGCATTGATGATAAAAAACTCTGTAAGCAAATAAATAATCTAGGACTGAATTATTATTCAGTTCAAACATTAAAGAATCCACAGGTCAAGGAAAATGCTAGATTTAATATTTTTAATGGAAACCAGATCGG
>JBCJKH010025413.1:8581-19284 GCA_039877255.1 Loriculus beryllinus | reverse complement strand
ACAAACATACCAACAAACAGAACACAGGTGTATTTGGGGAGACATGCTGATCAGACAACAGTTCTGAACTGCACTGGTTGAAACACAGACTAATTGAATGTAAATTGCTTACGTAAGTTACATTTTGCTTTCATAAACATTGCTAATTAATTTCATTATTGTTGGCTTGGAAACAGGAAAAAGTGAGTAACTGAACCATCTTAAGATGCAGCTGTTGTGTTAAATAGTGCTCGTAACAGAGTGGTCATTGGCTCCTGCTCAGACACAAGCCTCTGGCAGGTAGAGTTATGTGTCAACAGCACTTTGGAGGGGGTCCTTGCACTCAGCTTTCCAGGAAAACACGGATAGGATCCTACCTACCCCATGTCTGCCAAGAAACTGAATCAGTCAATAACACCCAGTATTTTCAATATTCTTCAAGCTTCAGGCGTTGGAGTGCTTTATGCAGAATATAAACAGAAACATTTATTTCAACCCTATACATACATTTGATTTCTCAGAATACCCCTTGAAATTGATACCAAGCTTGTTTCTTGCACAGTAAGCTAGAATGTCTGAAGAATCATCTTTTGGATACCCTCAGTATTATGCCTATGAGTTGCCTTGGGAATTTAAATTCAAAAGTAGAAAGAAAAAATGTCCTTAAAAGTTACTCAAGACCTGTAGGAAATGTCAGCAGAGTTTTAGCTGACTTCACTATGTATTTAACAATAACTTATTTATCCCTTAACTGTACTAAATCTTTCAATAGCACTTTTTCAGGATTGGAACAGTCCAGGAAAATTCCAGACTTCATTTTGGCTGAGAAAGCCAGCAAGAAAAACAATCTGTAAAGCAGAAGGCAAGCAAAACCTGAAACATTCAAACACTAGGGAAGGTTGGATTAATTTTCCAGAGAACAGGGCAAAGGACAGCTATACACAGATGGCCAGCATTTGTCTGAAGATTTTAGTAGCTATAGGTAGGTTTTACATTTGCTTACTTTTCTTCATTTGGGTACCATCCAAGAATGATGCATAGACCATACTGCTTTTCTAGAACACTTAGAAGAGGAAAATACTGAGTAAGAACTCAGTGAACTTGTTCTAGTACTAAATGATAGGAAATAATACAGACCTATATCCTTCTGTTGAATTTTTAAGCTTTTCATAAGATAGAGGGGGAGACCTACTACCTTATCACTCAAGAATACAGTGATTTACTCAGAATTGTTATTAAGAATCAAAACTTTCTTCCTAGCCCCCCTCACTTTCACAGTTGATTTTACATAAAAGTGCTCCATGGAGGTTAGCTGGCTTTCTAATGACCCAGGTAGACGCCTGTACGAAGTTGGGCATATTTATTGTTTGCCATTGTGGTACTTCCAGTGTCTGCAATCAGCTAGATTGTATTTTGCCTTCTTGAGTCTGCAGACATCTTCAAACTATTCCTTTGAAAAATGTACCTATACAAATAAGATGGCCACATGAAGAATAGTGGAAGCTTTCACCCATGTGAATTTCACCCTATGCTCTCACATAGGCATTGTGAGCCATCCTGTATTTTGTTGCATTTTTAAATTGGTTAGTGGCTTTATTTTGGCTTACATGAGTTCTGCGGTTTGCTGACATGACAATGTAGTCTAACTTCAAAATCAAGTCCAGGAAAAGTAGATCATTTTAAGCCGCATGTTCCAGGCTGTCAAACAGCCTCCAAACCACTATCAGCTACCTTTTCTAGTAAGGTCAGGGGAAAGCCTTTTCATAATCTGGGTCCTGCTGGAGTTTTATCTTTTCAGGGAAGGTATTCGTAGCTTCCACAACAAAATACATCTTTAAACTTTTTAACAATTCAGCATATGTAAACCAGATACCCTTCTAAGCTTTGTACTTTTGTTTTATTCTTTTCTTCTGCATTTCTTTTCATTACTGTTATAGCACTCTTTTAAATTAAGTTTTCTATACCAAAAGATCTGGACAACAAAACTCTGGGGTTTAGTCATATAAATTCCTTCTCTTTCTGGTTTTGACTACATTCTTTTCTCTGTTGGAAAAGATAAAGATGAGTGGATTTCCGAAGCCAAACAACATCTATTTTTCTTTCATTGTCCTCATATTTTAATATACTTAATCTATCAGTGGAGGAAGGTGTAGTCGTTAGAATAACAGGCGAGGCCCACCTGCCCATGTTGGTAGCAAAAGAATGTATCGGGTCGAAGCAACAGGATGTTGCATAAAGAAAGCCTCCCATGATGCAATGTGGGATATTCCAAGCTGGGAAGGACAGTGAAAGCAGAGAGATGAAGCAGGCGACTTCATTCCAGAAAGAAGGGAAAGGATGACAATAGCTGGGATCAGGTCTTGCTATAAATGCAGGGGGCTTTTCTTGGGTTTTGTCTTTAATTTTAATTAAGCAGTTCTACTGAAACACCTCTTGCACAGCCCCAGGAAGAAGAGACTGGTTAGTTAGAACCAACAGTGAATATTTTCACAGTTATTTGTTGGAGGCTCAGACCAGCTTCACTCAGCTCAGTGTTCATAACTATGGAAGTTTTCAAAATCTCTTTATCTTCTGACATATCCCTTTTCCATCTCACATTATTCTGGACTTCCTCAGATCATTCCTCTTCTGTTTGAACTGTCCTTTTATCTAACATTGTCTTTTCTCCTGACTTTTTCTCATGACAGTCTTTTGATTTCAATCACAAATTTCAGATCCTCTTTGTAGAAGACAATGTAAATAACTTAGAAGATGTGAGAGAATTAAAATCAAGACACAATTTTGGAAAGGGAGCTATCAGTTCCTCTTCTCATTAATTCTCTTGTTGCAGCAATTACAACAGGAGCATGCAGCAGGATGTTTTGTCTGGTGGTTTGGTAGGAACTTAAACAAGATTTTTCTCATAATGGTCCTCCTTGACCTAGAATCTATGCATGTATCATGTTTCCCACACAGGGTCTCCACAATTTTTTCCTTTTCCTTTTTCTGACTGCTGCTGTTCAAAGAATTGGGTTTACCTTCTCTTTTCAAAATACTGCAGGATTTCCACAGTACCAGTCTAACTGATATGGTATTTTTTCATTTACAATGACAGTAGTAGAGACTTAACATTCCTGGTTTAATTTCAAACCCACAACATTAAATGGGCTTTGGTATTAGGCAGGGAGAGTCTGCACAGCCAATTGTAAATACATGCAAAATGCTCACACTTATTCCATTACAGCACACATCGGTTATTACATTAAATCCTTAATATAGTTACATTAAAAGTCTTGTAAGAGGGAGACAGAAACTTCCCACAGAAGGGAAATACTGCGTAAGTATTTCTGCTGTATCTTTAATTCCTTTTGTCTAGACATCACAATAGCCTTAGGCTTATCCTGCCAATGTTAATAAAGTCTCTTGACGATACATGGTAAATTAACAAACATAACAATAAAAGTAATGGGATGAGAATTACCCAACTATAATAATAATAAAGTATATATTAATGAAATATACAAACACACACATGTATACAAATATGTATACTTACAGGCAGCTATATGCATATGTATAACTTCTGAGCCAAAATCTGCAACTCACCTCACACCATAGCAACCTTGTTTATTCCACATAGATTTGTACATACACAGTTCTTCATGGCAGATGGATCTGACGGTTAGGCCATTCCAACATCTATGAGAATAACAACGTGGATTCACAATGCCATAGATGTGCCTGCACATGCTGCTACAGCCATCCTCCTCTGAGATAAGGGAGCCCAGGCACCCTCTAGCTCTCCCTGGGTACCTCGTGGTACCTCATGTTTGTATTTCCACATGCGGCCTGACCTCTGGCTGAACTCAGATGGCCCACTGATCCCAGATTCCCTCTTTCCAGATGGAGCTGTGCCCATACAGAAAGAGCCCTCTGCCAGCTTCTCTATGGGGGTGGCAATGAGGTGACAGGATGCTCAGATGAGCTCCTGAGAATTTTGTGAGCTAGATAATCTCATCTAGGCTCACCCTCACATGAAAGGCTGGACTAGATGAGGACCCTTTCGAGGTCCCTTTCAGCCTGGGCTGTGCTGGTGTTCTGTAATTTGGTTAAAAATCTGATTGGGTTCTTCTGACTTTTCCAGGTTCATGAGTTCCTCAGCTAGAAATAGTTTTTCATAATCAATTTTAACTATGACACTCTTCTAAAACAAAAAATATTTGAGAGAAGAGAAACTCAGTTCTATCACAGCTGTGCAGTGGATAAAACTGTAATCACAGCTCTTAGCAGTCAATATAAATGGTGGAAGTATTTAACAAAAAAGGCCAAACTCGCCTGTAGTGAGATCTTTCCCTTGGTTCCTTACTGATCGAACTGAGCAAAATAATCCCAAGGAAGACAGCATAATAATCACCTCCTGATATATGAATCTTCTTGTTTCAGTATGAATCCTAAGTAACCTCCTTTTTCCCCAAGTTCCACCTCCTTCAGCGCAAAGCACATAAGAACACACATCCTTGCAGTAACCTGAACTACAGATTACACCCACCCATTGTCACTGAATTGCATCTGCAGAGCTAAACATTAAAAAGCTTAAAATTGAATAAGGGGCTTGTAAAACATCTTTTCCTATTTAAAATGAGAAATGTCCACCTTTTTATAGGATGAGCCCCGCACTATGCCTTTCTTGAAATTGTTAGTAAGTTAGAAAAATAAAGCAATAATGAAGATAGTTAAGACCTTTTTGTGTGTGTGTGAGTTTTCAGGTAATTTATACTTCTCTCTTAAATGATGCAATGTTATATTTATCATACCTTAACTTCCAAACAACCCTATTGAATGTTATAATTTATTTCTAGTTCTTCACCAATAAGCTTACATTCTGTCTTCACATATCTCTCCACAAGACAGAGGGGGTTTCAGCAAGTGTAACTGTGATTCAATTTGTTAATAGAGAGATAAACTCCAGAAGCAACAGCTATATATTGGTCTCTATAGCTACCAAAATTTACAAGATGTGTGAAACAATATCTTGAGAGGAGATATAAATGACATTAGTCTCCTATTAAAAAACAGCTTGAGTCTCTTTTTAAAAGAGGGCAGAAGAAGAAAGCGTGAGCAGAACAAGAAACTTTTAAAGCTTTAAGTGTGGATGCTGTCATTAAACTGCTCTGACCAGTCCTGAAAGAGTTGATAACTTTTATTTGTTTGTTGGTCACTGTCACCACAGCAACTAACTGGTTCTACATGAAGTTACAGTGCAAGCCAGCAGGGCTGTAATGGAATACATTCCTTAGCATTAGTCAACGCCTGCACTGAAAAGGAAGCACACTGTTTTGGAAATAGGATCTAAAATGGTGTGTTCTGCTCAGAGACTGGATTACCAGTCTGGAAATGGTCTGAAATCAGACTTCTTCCTCTTCCATGTATTTTTAATTATAAGAACTTTATGCTTAGCTTGTGATGGATCGGGAGTCCTGCTCTTCCAGTCTGACTACAGAAATGGAAAGGAAGGAGGTGAAGCTGAGGTTACTTTGTGCCTTACAGAACAGAGGGAAAGATCTCTATCAGTCATAGTGTAGGCTGGCAAGTATTTCCTCTAAGAGTCGTGTTGAGATGCAGTGTTGTTCACACTGCGTCCCACAGACTCCTGGGATTTTTTCTGAAAGGTTTTCAAGATGGGATTATAAAACCCAAGACATTTAAATTCACTATCCAGGGACCTGTACTTCCTTTGGAAAACTAGGAAAGGTCAACAACTCAAAAAATGCTGAAATCCACCGATATGCACAATGGAATAAAACCGTGTAAAGTGAGTCTCATTCTGCCTTTATAAAACCAGCATCAGTCAGAAGAAATTCTGATTGCATTGGGAATTACACTTGTGTAGACGTAGGAGGCCAAAACTTCTAGCCAAACTGCTCCAGCTCATGTTGTATGAAAAAAATTAGACATAGATATGTAAAAAATCAAATACATTTTATCATGTGATTTGTGGGGCAGGAAAGAGTTATGGCTTAGTCTTACGTTATTGTAAAGGCAAATTTGAAGAAAAGTAAAATCAAATTATAACCCGAACATCAAATTACAGTAGTGATTAAAATTTAGTAAATTATTAACACAGTGCATTTAATATGCTGCATTTGAGGTTACCAGTCTGTGGAAGAAGTTGCATGAATTCTAGATTTCTATTTTAAAGCAACATTGCATTGCTCAAGTTCATAAATCAGCAGTGTGATGAAACTTTAGGGTTGATTATTTTTGCGCCAGTGTAATTCTTTGCACAGTCAAAGCTACTTTGGACAGGTTTTGGGTTGGTTTTTTTTCTGAAAACAGAATGAGAGCTCACTTTGCATCACAGATATTATGTCATCTGCTTTAAAAATAAATCTACAACTCCAGCCACAGGGTGGTAACTTCAGATGTAACCCTTCACATTTGCTTTAATAAATACAACATATTAAGAATCAGAATTTTAATGATGACTTTGTCTTGGAATTGTTGTTTGGAATTTGATTTAATGTTACATTCCCTCAAGCTTTCCTTGAATATATTCATTATAAACATCTTAACATTGAGCCATAATTTCATCAAAATAAAACCAGATGACAAAATACATTTTCTCCCTTAACAGTCAAACTTAGGGAAGGCTTAATGAAAGGCTTATGTGAGATAACAGATTTAGAAATAAATTGGTCAATAAATATATTATTTTTATTCTCAGTTTAAAGTAACTTCTTGATCTCATTTTCTGACCACTCCAAATTATATTTTTACATATGACTCTATAAACCTCGACATCTGTGAAGCTTATTTTTATCCTACCACTAATGGGCAAATTGCAACCACAATAAACACATGAATATTTTCAAGTAGACTTGCAGGGGCCACCCTACCAAATTGTGATTCATTGACACTCTTGGGTAGAACACTTTCTGAGAAAATTAAATGAAATAATGACTTTGCCTTCTTTGTTTCAACATATGGAGGCAATATATAAAGCTAAAGGGTAGAAAATAATTTGTAATTTATCTCTATTGCTTTGATAAATATTAATAATAGTACTGAACTCTGCAAGGAAGTCCGCAGTCATAGCACAGTTCGGCCAATAAAATCTTGTAGATTCATAGATTAGTAAACCACCAGCCTGATTTCCTGCATAATGTCATCTGTGGAGTGGCATCCAGCGACCCACATGTGAAGTCTTGTGCCCAGCTTTGGAAAATGTTTCAGACAATTTCAGTTTGAGGATAGAGAACCCCTCATTTCTCTTGACAATTTATTTAGATGTCATTATCACCACAATTAAACATATGTGCTTTTTTTCTAGTTTCTCAAAATTTCTGGACATTTTTTTTGTTATGTTTTTCTGTACTAGATTGTCCATGGTGAAAGTATCGAGGGTGATATTTTATGCATGATAAGCTTATTTTGTGTATATAAACAGGTTGTGCTCTTTAAATTTATCACTGTAAGGCATTATAATAATTTTGAATTACTTGTTTTTCACTTTCTGTCTGCATTTCTGCTGTACACAGTATGGCAGTATCAGCACTATAAACAAAGCTAAAATAATTTTCCTGATTCTTTACAGTACTCTTCATTTTATACAAGTATGGATTATAATAAGTATTTCTTTGTACTTATCTGTATTTTCACAGCGATGAATGAAACCTTTCCCAAGCCTTCAAGGTTACTGCCCTAAAATTCAGAATTTGCAAGAGGAACAATCTTGTTACATAACGTTAACAGTACTTCTGAATCTCGACATTAATTTTCTATATTTCTTTGCTTCTAGGAAGTTGTTAAAAATTCTAGATTCAAAGCTTTTGATGAACTACCAAATACTAGATAGTCCCATTATTCTGCTCAAAATAACCTGAGGTGATGCTCAAGTCCATTCTGTACCAGTTTCTTTATTTTCCCTTAGAAAAGGTAGGATGTTACCTGCTCAGAAGGACAGCTGGCTCCTCTGTGTATCAGCTGTGTCCTGAAACAAACACTAAATCATAACTAGATGTTTTGGGTTTTTTTGTCTTTCAGACAAGAAGGTCAAAGTTCAAGGCTTCCTTAGAAGCTTCCTTAGTTCTCTTGTGCTAATTCATGTATGTAGAAGAAACTGGACTTCTTGTAGGTGCTGATGAAATGCATCCTGTGGCAAATTAGACCATATGGCACATCAAAGATCCTTCCAATCCAATTTGTAAATTACACAGTGAAGGAGACTGAATCAATTTAGGATTTCCTTTCATCTTACCTGTTTCCTTCCCTACAACTGTTCAATCACTACACAGATGCTTGATTTTACTAAACTGAGCAGACCCATAGTGGGGTCTGCTTTTTCAGATGTAAAGCTGAGTCTCTGCAAAAGTACTTCCAGGACTGGAGCTAATTTGTCTGGCAAGCTAGAGAAATTCACTTTGATTTCCATTATACGTGTTATCTACCAGAGGCTGGAAATGTAAAGACTTTTAGAAACACTGTAATCCTCAGTTTAAAACTGCTTGTAGTATAGCTTTGTCAGACTGGAAAGCTGTGAATCAGATGTACCTTTATCTCTTGCTTATTGACCCCCCCATGGATGCAATGACTTTATTTCATGAAGTACTAGCCAAGGGAACCAGAAAGAAGTTACTACAATAACACTTATCTAAAGTATTTATTTCAGAGATGGAAACATGCATGTTGTAAAAATGTGCTTCGGGAACCTATCTTCTTCTATGTGCGGAATAAAAGTGACAGGTTGGAGGTAAATGTAGACTCTTGCTTGTGACTACATGGAGAAGGACTGTTTCAAAAGCAGTGTGTGTAAGTCCAAGGAACCTAGATTGATTTAGCTCAGTCTTCCCATAGATCTATTTTCCATTGATGGCTGGATATGGAGAATAGTTGCAGTAACATTTTTGATAATAGTAAAGAATGAGTAAGACTTCTGTATGTCCAGCAACTAAGCCAAACCCTGGGCAAATTTCAGCCTATGTAGCATTTGGCAGGGTCAGAGTGTGAAGAGGTGGTAAAATTCCCCTTTCTTAGTGTGCTTTGAAAAAAAATACTAGAGGTATCTGTGTTATTCCAGCACTGGCCACATAAAGAAGAAAAATCTCAGAAACCCATTGTGAGTGCTGTTAAAAAGTTATTGCTGCTTTTGCCTTTTTTACAGGAGCTATGAAAAAGGAAATTAAAATGGTATTACAGAAATTGCTGGAAGAGGCAAAAGATGGGTATCACCAAATTTCTGGATTTTTTCCGTGCGAGGTTGTGGCTGCCCCACTCCTGAAAGCATTCAAGGCCAGGTTAGATGGGCTTTGAGCAGCCTGGTCTAGTGGCAGGTTTCCCTGCCCATGGCAAGGAGTTTGGAACTAGACGATCTTTAAGGTGCCTTCCAACCCAAACCATTCTATGATTCTGTGATTCTATGATACCCATCTACTAACCTTTTTTTCTCTGAACTTGCATCTAATCCTAGATGCATAGTAAGCATGCATTGCTTTGTAACACCAAAGGCATTTGTTTTCCTGGTTGAAAGGGTCCCTTTAACATTTTCTATTTAGTACAAACTAATGTTTAACTCCTGTATTTCTTTTCTATCATGATCATGTTACATGTGATTCTTCGCACCTACATATGGCTGTTTCAAACTAAGTACATATACTAAGCCAGTCTCTTCCAGAGAGCCATTTATTTTACTGGTGATATTTTAGGGTAAATTGAACTGTTCTGTAGGATTGTTCACCTCTCTTGAGTGACCATAAAGTTTAAATAATGAGCTCAGATAGCATGCATCACTTCTATATATATGAAACTATGTAATACGACCCCACTATTTTTCAGGTAAATCTGTGAATCCTTTTGTTTGGATTTATGGTTCTAATTTCTCTTGTGCATGACTTTTGTTTCTAATCTTAGGTTGTTGTCCATAAGTACTTTTGAGTTTATTTTATATTTGACTCCCATTTAAATCTAATTCTAGCATGAACTTTTGTGTGAAGTCACAGGCTTTTATTGTCCACAGTGGATGGCTATTGTCACATAATGACCCCCAAGAAAAAAAGTATTATTGCTGTTCACCTTTTGCCTTTGGAGGTTTTTTCCAGTTTCATACACGGTACTGCTTGTACTCTTCTGTCTGCCAATGCAGCACCTCTGTGTACATGTTTGTTTTGAGGCACATTTTCTATGTGTTCTTAATACTGGCATTCTTTCTGTTTTACATCAGAGGCATTTACTGGAAACCTGTTCTCTCTCTGCCTTTGCTCTGACTTTATGATGTGTTTCTTGCCTCCTTCTTCAAACAGAAGACATTGCGTGTGTTGGATTCTTGCCCGAGAGAGTTTGCCTACAAAAGGCAGAAAGTTCTCATTATTTAATTAAGAAATAATGTCACCTTCAAACTACATTTCTCAGAGGGAGATCTATGTATGCATACATGCACACCAGAATAAAACACAGCTACTATGCAAAAATTGCCCAAGCTAGCTAAAATTAGCTAGATAGGGAACCATGTTAGCATATCTGAATTTCTCCTGGCATGCAGATTACTTGATTTATCTCTATCTCAGTATCTCTGTATGATGCTGCTTTTCCATGACAGAAAATCTTTTTTTAAAAAAATCTATTCAAAATATGTTTTTTTTCTAAATTATTCTTAATAGATCTCTCTCTGAGGAAGCCGTATAAATCAAGATATGCTAGCACTACCTGCATGCAATTTCGTTAAGACTTACTTCCCACCAAAAAAAGCCCAA
>JBCJKH010025411.1:20816-32781 GCA_039877255.1 Loriculus beryllinus | reverse complement strand
CCCCAGCCCAGCTCTCTCAGCCTGGCTCCAGAGCAGAGCTGCTCCAGCCCTCGCAGCAGCTCTGTGGCCTCCTCTGGACTCACTGCAGCAGGTCCATATCTGGCAGGTGAACATCAAATCTGCGCACCCAGCTGCCTTCCTCAAGCTGTTTCATGCTTTTCACATAGGAAATAAAATAGGAAAAATTAGTATGCAGCTTCTTCTTCAAGAGATCAGTGTGATCTCAACTCACTGTGAAGTTCCCTGACTGGTAGAGAGGCTGCACTGGTAAAGACTGATCCTCAGAGGAGAAAGACTGGAGGCAAAAAAGGAAAGAAAATAAATTCCACTGCCTGGACAAGGCTAAAATGGTGTGGAAGGTTAAACTGGGGCTTGTCTGGAAGCCCCAGAGCAGAGGGGGCGGTGAGGTCCAGCTGCTTCCCACCCAGCTATGAATCACATGGAATTGTTAATTCCCATTAAAGCTGATGGGGAAAAAAAAGTAATCAAGAGTTTTAAAAAAAGAAGGTAAATGGTGAAAGTTTTGAAAACCCATTTCAGCTTTTTCAAGAAAAAAGGGATATTTTTGTTGTGAAATGCAGCATCACTTCAAATATGTTTTATGTGACAGTCTGAGGAGCAAAATTAGTTTTCAAGTCAAAGCAAAAATTACATTTTTAGGCTTTTTCTTTTAAAAAAAACTTATCTGGGGGTTTCTGTCCTAATTAAGAATAGGTGTTTTCCTTCCTTTAATGGAATAAGCTGTTTCTAGTGAACTCATCTCTAACATCCTGGGCTGGTGCTTTTCCTTGTGCACTCACTCATGTTTGCTTACCAGCAAGCCCAGGGCACATGGGCCATGCTAACACCATCCTGCTCCCAGTGCCAGCACTGGCTAGAGTTGAACCTGGGGCTCAAGCCAGGCTTTACAAGACCAGAATCTCCCCAGCACAACAGAGGTTGTGGTTGAATATCATAGTATGTGATATTCATAGTATCATGATATCATAGATATCATGAATATCATAGTATGTGATGGCCACGCTCAGGGGCAAGGCAGCTATTTCACCACTTGTATACATGCAATTGAGACAAACCTTGCAGCTTGATGCAATCTGCTACAGATCCCAGAGGTGGCTTGGGTCCCATGGGATCCTCCTCCATAGGATTAACAGATCACCTCCATCACACTGAGGAAAGCTGCTTAGGATCATAGAACAGTTTGGGTGGAAAGGATCGTAAGGCTTATCCAGATCCAACCCCTGCCATAGCCAAGGGACCCCTTCCACTGGAGCAGCTTGCTCCAAGCCCCTGTGTGCAACCTGGCCTTGAACACTGCCAGGGGACGAGGGCCTGCTGGAGTTCCCTGGGGAACACGATGATGTTACTGCGTAGCAGAGAAAGCAGAATAAACCCGGGATCTCCTTTTCCTGCCTCGGACAGCCCAAGCCCAAATGGTCTCATCGTATCTCGTACCCATCATGTTGCTCATCTCATTCACTGCCTGCCCTGCAGTAGCAAGGCAGAATTTGTGCCCCAACCACAGAGAAACAGGGTGGGCTCCAGTACTGCTGTTTCTGTAGCACTTGATCTCTATTAGTGTGAATCACGCTTCTCAAAGGAGATCTGATAATGTTCTGCTGAAGAAATGGAGTAAACAGTAACCTACCCCCAAGCACTCCTCTTGTTTGGCTTCTAGGTGTGCCTGGCTCCCAAACCTAAACACCCCAATGAAATTTGCCTAGGATTATCCTGGGAATGTTATCATGCCTGGGAAATTTTCCATGTCTTTGTTCCAGCCAAGAGACAGACTCAGCTGTTTTTATCCCTTGTATACTAGTTATATGGGGGTATTTTCCCTGGCCAAACCCAAGGGTCTTAAGTGACCCGCAAATGTGACCTAGAAATCAAGTAGCCAGAGAGCTAGAGCAGAGGAAGGAGGGAAGGAATGGCGAGTGAGGCAGGTTTCTCAAGGCTTACCAGTCCCAGGCATGGTGTTATGCACTGGATTGACCGAGAGGGGCCCCAAGGACCCTGAGGTAGAGACCTAGAGAGAAACAGAAGCAAACAGTAAGCACTTGACATTATGAGGGTATAGATCACAAAGCACAGCTCCTTTCTCATTCCCTTTAAGTGTGTGGGATCCCAGGTAGACTTCTTAGCCACATCTGAAGCTCTCAGAGATATTTCTGTTCACATACTAGTGTAAAAGCACCATTCCCATATTCAGGGCCATGGAAAGAAATCAGAATGAGTATTACATGTGCCTGAAACTCTCCCTATATGCCTAAATTTGTAGATCAGCTATGGAAAGCTCTGGGATTATCAAACACAACCCAAACTTTCTGGAAATCACAAGATCCGGTTGGTAGGAGCTGCTGCCCTTCGGGTGTTTCACATTGGATGCTCCCGGTTGAAGCTTCCCAGCTCACCCTGGTCTCGAGCACAAATAATCCCTTTTCCTTCAAGGAGTTCTTGATGGGTGAGAATTCTCAGGTGACAATTAGTAATTTGGTGCCTGCAATCAAAGCGAGCCTGGGGCATTCGTTGTTCAACTGCGATACTTGAACTCTGTGGTGCTCAGAATGACTGATGAGCAAAAGGCATACTTTGTACAACGCATTCACAGGGAAATTATTCACCAAAGCTGCTGCTTCAGAAATTCATGGCTTGCAAGCAGCATTTTGTGTCTGTGACTGTGAACCCAATGTGTTGTGCAACAAGTGACCAAGCTCCTTGTGATGTTTTCCTGCCTTCTGATGGAGAATTCAAAAACCCAGATTTCAAGATAAAATACTGCTTGCAAATATGTATTCTGCCTCCCACTCACATGTGCTTCAGCACTAAACACCGTAGGGAGGTTCCTGCTGCTTTTATATGTGGAAGCAACTATTAAGCAGCAGAAATGCAATAGTAGCTTGTTATCCACAGTAGCCACTGACATTAGCTTGCAAGGATATGCTTTCACCATCTCTTAATAGTTTCTCCTTTTCTCCTCCTTCCTGACTTGCCAAAGTGTGAATGCACAGAATGAGGGGGCAATTGGCACTATGTAAGTGTATTCTGCATTTCTGCACAGGTGTAAAACAACAATTATGTGTAAGCTACCATAACATTTCAGAACTAAATTGACATGAGTAGATGTTATTCCATGGAATGCTGATTCCTCCTCTCTTGGCATTGGAAAGCTTTTATTTACCAATCTCAGGATTGAAAGCTTTGGGATAGCACCTCTATTTGGATAAATTACCTACAACTAAACTGACCTTCTAGGAAACTCTCATTTTCTTTCTATTGTTCACTAATAGAGTAAAAGTAAATGCTCTGTAAGTGTGGGCATGCGATTCCATTCAAGTTGTGATGCGGACTACATGCGCAATCCACGGCTAGCCCACCTGCCTCTCTGCACATTCCTACACCCACTGCACCATGAAGTGGCCTTGCCAGCAACTGAGGGACTTGCGTGTACAAGAAAATGTCCCGTTTCCTTTTCCAGCAAACCCTGCTGCATTCCCCACTCCCTTTTCCCTTCTTGTTTGAGCTGGAATGTAGAACTCCTTAATCCAAAGCCTCTCACCAGTCTGGAGTTATAGATAGGTGATTTGATGGGGGATGGTATTGGGCAGCTGATCCGTTTTTCCTTCTGACGCCGGTTGCAGAACCAGACCCGAACCACCTCCTTCTCCATGGAGAGCTGCTCTGCTATCAAGGATATCTCCTCTGAACTGGGCTTGAGGTTCTGCTGAGAAAGGGCAAGAGGTTAAAGAAAGTCCCAAAGAGCTGTAATTTACAGCATCAATGAAGGGTGGAAAGGCAGAGGACAACAGGGTGGGGTTATCTGTGAACTGGGGAGGGGACAAAATTTGCTTCTAAATCAAAGGGTAAATATTTGGATGGGAGATTATGTCCTGTGAACCAGAAAGTGCCTCTGAATCAACATCAAGTCTCATGGAAGCAGTGGGGGGTGAGTCACAGTACCTGGACCTGTTATTGCATAAGGCACCACGCTCTTTAATCTTAACAGCACCCTAAATCGTTGCTTGGGGGGAAGCTTATGGCTGCTGATGGTCTTATCACTACATAGGACACACAAGCTCCAAGTGCTGTTTGTATACCAACCTGCAGCATCTCAAGAAAGCCATTTCATTGATTCATAGAATAGTTAGGAATGGAAAGGACCTAAGATCATACAGTTCCAACCCCCCTGCTATGGGCAAGGACACCATACACTAAACCATATCACCCAAGGCTCCATCCAACCTGGCTTTGAATACCGCCAGGGATGGAGCATTCACAACTTCCTTGGGCAACCCATTCCAGCGCCTCACCACTCTAACAATAAAGGATTTCTGCCTTAAATCTAACTGAAACTTCCCTGTTTAAATTTGAACCCATTACCCCTTGTCCTGTCATTACAGTCTCTAATTAAGAGTCCCTCCCCAGCATCCCTGTAGGCCTGCTTCAGATACTGGAAGGCTGCTATGAGGTCTCTATGCAGCCTTCTCTTCTCCAGGCTGAAGAGTTCCAACTTTATTCTCTTTCTTCCTCCATCTCTCATTTATAAAGTGAAATAATAGTACTTATTCTTTCTTCTGAGTCACTTATTGTCTGCTGCATTTGACAGAATTTAGCTCTGTGGATTTTGATCTAAGCAGGAGACTCAAGGGTCAAAAATACCTAGCATGGAGAAGCCAAGACAGTTCTCCAATTACAAAGAAGGGCTCATACTAGCTGAAAAAAACAGAGGTACCCATAAAGATGTGACAACGAGTGTCTTCTATTCTCATTAACAGTCTTAGGAGGAAACTGTGATATGATCAGATATGAGGGAGAAACCAAGAAAAAACAAGGGCTGGCCAAAACCAGTTTTGATGAGCATTTTTCAATGCCCAGTTTAGTCCTACTGATTTCAAGCTCTGTTTGCTCCCTGCAGTGATTTTTTCTTTTAAAATCTTGATGCTTAAAAAGTAAATGGCTCCACTTGTGAAGTGATTCAGCAGCAATTAATGGAGCAGCTACTTCTGTGGTCTCGCAAGACCTGCTTAATGGGGCATCGTTTCTATGCCACAACGTGGCCGCACTGTTCCTATGATACAAGGTCACAACTCTGAGAGAGAAGGGTGCAGGAAATCCGCCTTGGTTATGGCACTGATCAGTGAATGATAATGGGGAGCTGTGGGGATGAAACTAATTCCTTTAAAACTCCAATTACCCAAGAAATAATGGGATCTGATTTCTTTGGTTTCAACACTTTTCCTGTTATCCCCTTTCTTCTAACACTCTATCAAAGCAAGCAAACAAACAAGATCTCTCTTTTTCAGGATTCAGTGCTCTTATGACCTAGCAAATACCAAACTCAAAGAGAATCCACAACACATGGAAAGATATTCCCCTCACATCTTGAAATCTTTTCTCCAGTGTGGAGCGAATGTTGGTCTCAATGCTGGTTCGCTTCTTTCTTTTCCGTCCAAACATCTCATTCACTGAGGGGTAGGAGTTGGGAGTGCTCATGGAAGAATCTAAAGGAGCAGATTCTGGGGAAAGAAGATCATCAAGAAGATAATGAGTTATGTTCACTCCTAGAGCCTTTCTGTGAAATATAGCACCTCTCAAAGAAAGTAAAATGTTCCTATATTGTGTCCTTCCTCTGATGATGATTAAAATTGCTCTGACAGTCCCAAATCCATCAATGATCGCGTCCAAATCAGGAAAGAAATAGGAATGCTAAAGTTTTAATCAGCACACTATTTTTTCTTTTCCAGCTTGATTTTCAGCCTGCTCAACAGGGACCACACATTTTCCAGTGCCTTAATTTCACACAGTTAAAGATACTGACTTAAGCCACATGAATCAGGTCTCATGTAGCTGAGACACCTGGCTTGATAAATTGCTCAACTCCCAAATGGCTGTGTGAAGCACATCAGACTAATGCCAATCCTAGACCGGTTTGCAGCCAGCAGAGGACATAAGCCTAATCCTGCTCCTACTGGGGATTCCCCTTGCAGTGATACCTTCCTTTTTTAATTGCTGCCTAAGGGCTCATCTCTGAGCACTTTAGTAAGAGTCCCTTCTTATTCTGACAGTTTACATAGGGAGGGACTGAATGGACTAGCCCAGTGATTCACCCCAGGCCATGCAACAGAGCAAGAGGTGATGCAGAAAGTGACTGGTCACAATGTGAATCCCATATTGCCAGGGAGAAAGGACAGATGTGGTTTGATATCCAGGCAGTTCTGCAACCTGCTGTGTGAACCACAAAGTAGTCTATTACCAGCTCAGCTATGGATATGAGAGAGCTTAGCCCCAGCTTTGATTTTCGTGGCTTTTATTGGAGGTTCCTGGGTGGATCCTCTCATCGTGGCCAAGGCTGACAGTATTGATACACATGATGTCACCTACCTGCATCACTCAGCCACTTCTCGAGCAGCGGTTTGAGCTTGCACATATTCTTAAAGCTCAGGTTGAGAGCCTCGAAGCGGGAAATGGTGGTCTGGCTGAAGTCATTGCCATAAAGCTTCCCCATGGCAAGTCCAACATCACCCTGCCAGGAAAGATCCAAATCATAACGTGAGCTCAGGAAGCCTCTTCCCAGCTTCCTGCTGCCAGACCTCCTCTCAGGTTTTTTCCAGAATAGAATCAACCTGGTTTCCAAGGCCTGCCTTCCAAAGAAAGTGAATTCTTTTCCCATGGGAATCTGCCCTACACCCCTGAGTCTTTTTATATTGAAGAAGATGCAGTAATGAGATCATGGTAATGAAGTACCTGGAAGGGTTTGTCTGTTATGTGCTTGGAAGGGGATTCTCCAAAGGACGCCATACTGTACCTAATCCAGCCCTCCCTCCACCGATACATACCTCTGTCACAATCTCTCCCAGCCCAACAAGCCCACATCACAAGTGACACCATTCTTCCCATTGATGGGGCTGCTCACCTGCGTGAACCCCAATTTGATTCGCCTTTGTTTGAAAGTCTTAGCAAACTTTTCCAGCTCCTCCAAGTCACTGGGCTCCTCAGATGCTCCTGAAGGAGTTAGGTGCTTTGCCACTTGTAAATGCTGGGGTACATCCAGGTGGGGTTCAACCGATGAGCCAGGGAGGCCAGAACGACCCACAGCCTGTTAAAATGAAGGTGCATAAAGTCACAGCGACAGAAAAGTACATTTGCCCTTAATGAAGCAGCACCTTTTGTGGATGGGTGCTTCTCAAGGTGGGATTGTATGTTGGGGCAAGTTACCTGTGATGCCAGGCTGGGTCCTGGCTGGGATAAGAGAAGGCTGCCCTGTTGCTGAGGGAAGGAGAGGATGTTTGGCTGCAAAGCTGAAGAGACAAAAAGAGACATATGTGATCAGATCAGCTCCTTCATCAGCATCTAGGCAGCTGAACATCACCCTTCACCAGAAAGCCTCAAGAAGCTCTGAATGGAAAACATCAGTTAGCTCTTGTTCAAAATATGAGCATTTCAGCCACTACAAATACGGATGGCTCCAAGTTGGATTATGAGAAAGAAAAGGTTCTTTCCATGGCTGAAAGGGATTATTACAATAATGATATAGGTAAAATATCCATTGATCCATGCATGTAGTTTGTTAATCTAAGCTTGAACTAAGGCACAGACATTTTACATAGACACCTAACTTTGATTTCAGATGCCAAGCAGCAGAGAAGTTACTACACCCTTACTAATCTCTTCCAGTGCTTAATCATTGCAGCTTTTAGAAGAGTGCATCTTCTTTTGAATATAAGCTTTTCTGACTCCAGCTTTCAGCACTGATCTTGTTAAAAGTTAATCTCATGAGCCTACCCCACTTTGCTTTCTACTCTACATTTCATTTTGAAGCATCATTTTGAAGCCATCTGACCCTTTCTTTTCTACTCTACTGTATTTCAAATAAATTGAATTTCTGTTGGAATATATAAGCTGACAGAAAATGATGAAAGGAAAAAAGAAGGGAAATCTATAAAACTAACAAAACCCAGTATTTATGGAGACCGCATAATTGTTTAGTTGACAAACTGCCTAGTACAAGCCTATATCTCTTACAAGCAATGCCCTAAAGGATTAAGTAGTGACCAAAGCAGAGTAGTTCCCTAGAAATGCAGTCAGATTCTTCAAGTCTGTTGTAAGTGAAGCCTATAGAATTCAGTGAGGATTTATAACCTGTCTTGAAACAGTCAATATATTCTATTGATTGCAACTGACAGTCACAGGGAAGCTATAAAAATTTATGGACTTCTGCTAAAAGAACTGGGAAAAATATCTCCAGAATCAATCACTCCCCCCTTTCTGACTTCCCTCTTTTAATTTAGATCTGAATGTGCAGGATCCCATTTATTTATTTAGATTGGAGCTTCAATAAGCCTTCTCTAATGCTGGAACAACTTTGAATTTCAAATGCAGGCTGGTAATGAGGTGCACATTTTGAACAGTGAAGGTAATTAATCACTGGAATGGCTTGCCTAGGGACATGGCAGATGCTCTGTCATTTGGAGTCTTTAAAATCATGATTGAACACCTTTGCAAAAGCAAAGCTCTAGCTCAAATGAAAATGATGGGCTGGAGTCAGGAATCACCGGTTTGACAGCTGAGGGGACCAAGGCTGTGTTTTCCTAAGATGAAGACTTTAGCAGCAACATTTTGGCTGACAGTATTCCCAGCATCTACCTGGCTACTTGCTTCCATCTTCACAGTACGGAGCTCTCACCTCCTTATTTAGGTGCACGAGCATTAGCTGCTTTAAGGGCTGCACAATAATCACATCAGAGCATAATGAATCAGATCTGGGGACATATCTGGCTTAAAACCAGCATGAAAACACAAAAATCCAAACCAAAATGCGTGCCCTCTTGGGGAGGTTAGGCCCACAGCCAGGTCCCCTTGGCCATGAAACCCATTAACTGATGTACCCATCAGTCAGAACTCAGGAGCATCAAGGGTTCCCATGAGGGACAACTGCAGGAATATTTCATGCATCTCTTTGGTATGAAGAATGCTCCACTGTATCTGTAGCAAACAACTAATTCCACAAAGAACAGTCTATGCCTTCACTTCTACTCCCCACTGGCTTTGATTGCCCATGGCAAACGATCATTAAAACTTGGCAATCATCTATTCCAATGGAAGTGCTCTTCCACAAAAAGCCAGAAAATCCAGTCTTTATCAAGTCTGGAACCAAAAAGAGTCATGTCCAAGCAAATGTCCACGTGTTTGAGGGGTTAGAGATGCCAAAGGAAGTCGCTTAACAGAAAAAATTCACTCTATAAGTGGAAACAAGTCCTCTTTTGCAATATAATGTTTCCTATTACACATGCATAAAAGGAGGCAATAAGCAAAAGATTGTCCTGTCCCTGCCATTCAAACAAACTAAATACTAGATCATTGGAAAATATATATCAAGTAGTTTCTTTATACATCACTCAGCATCATTTGGCTGAGAAAAGAGTTTATATGCTACCAAAGACAAATAGGTTTCCCACCTGCCTATAATAAACGTTTTCTTTTGGGGCTTATGTATCAGTAGTTTCAAGTTGCAGAGATTTTAAGGTTTTAAATCTGGATTTTAGGTCATGCAGAGGGACCTCTGTGCTGGAATAAATCAAGAATGTGAGTAAAGGAACCAAGTCCCTTTTCATCTGCCTCTCAGGTTATGGATCAAAGCCTATGTTTGTCTGTCCACAAGCAGCATAAAACTTTATCAGTGGCATGCTTGTATGCCCATTGTTGGAAAAATGCCATTAAAATTGTCAGTAAAAATAGAAACACAGAGACTTTCTCCAGTAGTGAGTTCAGTCCTCAGTGTTTTCATCCCTTCCATGGGTGTGATCACACTGTGTTTCAGTAGTTCTGCCTCCCATCCTCCTCCAGGGCTTGGAGCGAGATTTGGGAACAGCTACTGGCAACTCCAAACCTCTCAGCTCTCATCCTCAGGTTTCTCCTGACTAGATTGTACCTATTTGTTCTAGTGCCAGCACCATCCTTTCATCAGAGCAGCTCAGTTCCATCCCTGGATTTACTCTCTCTAAGGTACTTGAGATCAACTCAATTTTCTGCATGAAATTAAGAGTGCTAATGCAGCCATGCTGGGAGCCCAGGCAGGCTGCAACTGCTCCCCACGGAGCAGCCTCCATGCCCTTTTCCTGAAAGCCAGCCGGAATTCCAAAGGTGCAATCCCTACCAAGTCTGCAAAGAGCGGCCCCAAGGTGGCACTCTTGGTGCACACAAACCACAGGTGCCAGGAGCATCTCTGGACTTGGACCCTTCTCGAAGCAACTGCACACATACGCGATCATTCCCAGGCGTGGGAAACAGCATTTGGTAACGTACAGGGTAAAGACACCATCATGCTTGGATAAAGTAACAGACCAGATTAAGAGCAACAGCAAAGAGAGGTTTTCCTTTGATAAGTATCTGCTTATAACAACACCCCTTCAGCTTTTATTGCTCTTACCTTGTTGCCCGGCCTGTGACTGAGACAGAAGAAACTGGGGAACTGACTGCATATGACCAGGAAGCAATACAAGCTGCTGCAAGGTGTGAAGAGAGCTCATATCCTATGGGGGAAAAAAACAAAGGGAAGAACAAAACTCAGAGGTTTGCACTTCATACAGCATACAGAAGTGCTGGCAATCAAAACCTGGATGTCAGAAATCACAGGGAAACCTTTGGGATTCCAGTTTCTTCCAGATTTAGCGAGGGAACTCCCTAAAATTACACAGGGAAATGCAACTGACTATCCCATCTCACAGAGAGCCTGCTTTCCATGGAAGGCTGGTTTCCCAGGCAGCCATGTGCTGGCATGGGAAAGAAGCAATGCCCAGCAGAGCCCGATTTTCTGCACCTACAGCAAACACTGTAATGAACACAGTGACCAGATCTAAAAGTGTTTCCTGGTCTTTGCCTGGAGGAAATGATATGCATCCAGCAGGTCAGGCAAAAGATACTGAGAGATTAGGATTACACACTAACTCTCTGTCACATTACTGGGGTCCCAGCTCCAGGACCTTTGTTGGGAGCAGGGGATAAGAGTTTGCATTTGCTTGAGATAGACACAGACACACACATGCAGATGCCCCAGTAAAACCAACTCTTTAGAAGTACATTTTTAAAGGAAGTCATTGCTCAATCAGAGCTCTTTGAGCTTCCCAAGAACTGTTTTGAAGCTTTGGGGAAATTGAACAGTGCCAGATTTTGTAAGGGATCTGAATACCCTGCAAAAGAATAGGGAAGATAGATACTACTGATTACTGAGCAGCTGTGTGGCCCTCTGGCACCTAACTCGCACTAGCTTTTAACGAGAGTTAAGTGCTCAACTCCTATTTTTTACCTTAAGAAAACATCCCTGAAGGAATTTCTTCTCTGTTGTAAACCAACTTGAGGCAATATACTCAAGGACAGATATACTGGTTCACATCAAGAGTTACTTCAGCTGAGCATCCTATCTCCAACAATGACATGAACCAGATGTTCACGAAAGAGAAAGCAAGTGTATCTAACACTTTCCTTTGGTGTTGTCCCAGCCTTCAATTATTTTCAGTTCAAGAGATTTCCTGAGTTTACCTATTTAGTAAACCCTCAAAGGAGAGCTTTTTCAAGTACGTGCTCGGTCTACCTTTGAACCCATGTGTAACCTTCTATGGAAAAGAAAGAGGCTGAGGAGGAAACTGACTTTTGGCAACAGACTCTTATCCAATTTAGTGTCCATCATACCCTCAAGTCTCCCCTTGTCAAAATACTAAGTACCTCAAAGTGCCATTTCAGACTTTGGAGTCTGTGAAGCATTGGAATCACTTACCCCTGCAATTTGGCTTCCAGGCATCATTGATGATCCCTGCACAAGGTGACCTGACCTAGGGGGGATTGCAGATTGCAAGGAGTCACTGAGGTCTTCAGTTTTAATCTGAAAAAGAGCAATGGAATTGTAGCATTAGGGAGAAGAGACAAGGGGATGCAGGAGGTGTGGGGTGCCTAGAAGGATGAGAGGTAGGAAAGG
>JBCJKH010025411.1:0-20716 GCA_039877255.1 Loriculus beryllinus | reverse complement strand
GGAAAGGATTAGGAAGGAACTCCTTTCAGGGAAAAATTAAAGGTCAAGGCTCACTGCTTCAATCCCTGGCTTTGCAGCAAGACACGATTGTTCCCCCACTTTTGCTCTCTAGTTTATCACATGGACATAGTTTTCCTGCTCTACCAAGCCAAGGGAAGGCTTGCAGCTCACTCTATCAGAATGCATGGATTAAAACACTTCAAGAAGTAATCAAGTTCCAGTGGCTTAGCGAGGTTTAAAGCATGTGAACACTCTCCTCAGATGGAACATTGAGTTGTTTTGTGGAGTTATAAAGGAAGACACAAAGCTATTATCCTTTATAGATCACGACTCAGAGCTCGATGGTGGGGCTGTCTATAGATAGCCTCTCATTTTGTTCTGTAGGTAGGAAAGAATGGTACGAGGTAATGGGAAAGGAAAGGTCATGAAGTAAAAGACCTCAAAAAGCAGTGTAATCTTCTAGACCTGAAAATGCAGCACCCCAGGCACCAAACATTTGTGCTCAGCTTCTATCAGAAAGTGACAAAAACTGTACTCATCTGGCAAAGAAAAAGCCACTTTCTTAGCTAGAACATGCTGTGGAGAAAGAACTGGAAAACTTCACTGATGTCAGCCCTTTATCCAGTGGTCAAAGCTTGACCTATTTTAATGCTCAGGATAGATTCCGGTCTACAAGAAAATCACGACTTCTGAGTCCACATTCTGAAGAGAAGAATTTCCCCAGGGAACAAGGCTGAAGGGAACACAGCTGGGGTGGTTTTAGAAGGTTTTAGGTTAATTCCTGAAAGGTGTATGAGGAGTCTATGCACAGGAGACAGAAAAGTCACATAGAGCTCTTGTAACATATCTTGTTTAAAAAGAGATCAAGCAAACAAATTTCCAGACTTAGGCTCAATTTATTCCTAAGCATGGCAATGAGCATCATGAATCCCATTCCTCATCGAAGCCTTTCTAGCACAAGAGACAGCTTCAGTTTCCCCAAACTGGAAAAAACCAGGACATCATCCGGAAGGAGAAGTCTTGAAAACCCTGTCCATGGGCTCAGCAGCGTAGGCTCACTCTGATTATTATGGCTGAACCTCAGCATCTCACATCAAATTACTCCAGAGCCCGCAACGAGGGTCATGTTTGCCGGGGTTTTGTGGTGCTGTGGGCTTTAGGTCATGCAACCTCCTACCAGCAGAGGGGGACAAGATATTCAGCTTGTAAGAAGAATGGCCCAAGCAAGTATTTTTGGTTGAGGGAGGTTTTGTTTCAGTTTGACTCAAGCAAAAGAGCACACAAATCATCACAGGAGCAAAGGAGAAAATGCCATCACAAGAGGCTCACGGCTGCAGCACAGTGAGCTGGCCACATAACATTACCCTCTGCATTTTGGAAGGCACTTTGCGAAGAGAAAAGACTTACAACATCTCTCTTCATTACAACTATAGCTCTGGACACTGCCGAAACCAGTTTTGCAATCCTACCAGCTCCTTGCAACAAGAGTTAGACATGCTATGAATTCCAGTTCTTTCCTACCTTTCAGGTTGGCATGATCATCCCTCTTAGCCTGGTGAAAAGAAAAAGTCAGATGGAAAGATCTTCTTGATCACTACCGATGCCGATAGTGTCAAAGCTGCTAAATGTTAGACAAAAGGCTCAGGAGGATACACCGTTACCCCTGAGCCATCCAGTCATTGCAGGCAAATGGGTTTATGCACGTTTTCCTTTCTGAGGGTGCGTTAAAAAGGAGTCATCCGAGCCAAAAAGCAAAAAATAAATTACCCCTCCTTGCAATTCATGTGTATCTGCCTCACACAACGCAGTCATCCGAGTCTGAGCAGTCCCAAAAAGAAGAGTTATCCGTGTCTTAGAGAACAAGGCACTTGATCCTGCCTAAGTTATGATCCCAATAGGAGTGGAGTGTTGAAGAAGCGCAAGCCATTTCCAAACTGAAATCAATTTTTACAGCTGCCAAGCGGAATGATTTGGAAGGGTTCCAGGGTGAAAGGGGTGTGTAGCTGCATCCCAGCATCGCACAACATGAGAACGGGAGGTGGGTTTGGCAAAGGACCGGTTCCCGATTTAAAAACAACAACATCTCCCACTGCTCCTTCCCCCGTCCCTGGAATTCTCTGGCTCCCTCCTGCGCAGTGGGCGGGAACCTGGGTGTTCTTGACAAATCCTTCTCTCCTGCACCTATTTTCATTGGGTTTGGGCTCAAATTTACCTCTCCCTCCTCTTCCTCTCCCCAACAGGTCTGCAGCTGGCTAATTGTTCATTAGCAAAAGTTCAGGGTATATCCAAAACTTTGGGGATGGTTTATGCAAATCCTGCACCTTCTTTTTTTTCCCTGGCTAAACCGGCAGTATTACCAACTGTACATTAAAACAACCAAAACCCCAAACCCCAAAAAACCACACACATTGTGGGCGAGGCCACTCAATATCATGAGACTCCCTTAAAATAATGTAAATTTCCAATTAATAAAACAAGGAGAGGAGTTGCCTTCTCCTTTCCCAGTGCATCTGCCTCAGATTTGTAGGCATTTGCTATAAGCATGAGAAAAGTTTTCCTTAAGGAACCAAACTCAGTTGAAATTATCACAGAATCACCTCATGTAGGAATGTGATGAGAACCCTGCTAAAACGCTGCAAGTGAGCAACAGTGATTTGGATCCCACTGTGGTTCTTCAGGACCTTGGCTTTACATGATGGTCAGGCCAGATAAATGGGGAATGAGAAGTCATTGAGAGCAAATCTAAGTTTCTGCCCATTGAATTTGATTTGGGGAAATAACACAACCTAAGGAAAACAA
Organism: Loriculus beryllinus; assembly: GCA_039877255.1. Lineage (NCBI taxonomy): Eukaryota > Metazoa > Chordata > Aves > Psittaciformes > Psittacidae > Loriculus > Loriculus beryllinus. Next base: position 17,917 of record JBCJKH010025411.1, on the reverse strand, counting down.
TCTCAGGAAAAGCTTGGAGAACAGCGGGACCAGGTAGCGCGCTGCAAGCGCATCCTGTTCACAGCTCACAGCTGAAGTGAGGTGCGGAGCCTGGGCTGCTGGCTGCGAACTCAGAGGCACCTCTTTCCCTTTGGGCTGCAGGGGAGTCTCCAGGCAGGGCCGGGAGCAGCTCCGAGCTCCTCCCGAGGAGGTAACGGCAGGTGGCGGCACCAGAACACGCTGCTAGCGAGGGCTCTGGGATAGGAAAGGAATCACACTTGCAAATCTCAAGTGGATGTTTTCGCAGCCTTAAAATAGGGTCAGCTGCCCTCAAGCTATCAGAGTGAAAAACACAGGAAGGGTAACTATGTGGAAAGAGAGTCCTTTCCTTAGTTGGCTAGCACATCTGCTGGGCCTGGGCAAGGATGGGTTGTTTCTTCCCTATCGCTGGCCTAAACACAGAAACAAAAAGCAAAACAAACTAAGAAACATATTGAGGGTGATGGAAAGTGATCAAAGCTCTTCAGCTTGCTTGCGTAACCGATTTGTGGAAGGTGTTTCATAAACATTTCATAAGAAGGAGAATTATGAAGAAAACATCTCCCAACCTGCCTGCAATTACTGCACAAACTCTTCCTTACCAGTAGGAAGAAGGGGAGAGGAAAAAAAATAAAAGTACATCTGTTTTGTAACTGATCTGTGAACTTTTGGCAAGCGTTCAGCTCATGAAAACATCCTGCAGACATATTGAAAACTGTAAAAAGCCAGCCTTACATGAGGAAGTTGCAAAGATTCACCTTAGCAGCTCTGATTTCACCACGTGGAAGGCCATACCCTTCCGACAGACTGACCCACATTTGATTCAATGAACTGATGGTCAGATCCCATTGGTTGGGCAGGACGCTGGTTGCAGCCCATCTCTTATGAATCCAGCTTAAACACGGCTCACTGATAATCTGAATTGGTCTTCCTCACCTATTGGACACCAAAGCAGGTAGCTTGAATGCAGCTCCTTTTGATGAGCACTTCTGATGTAATGTAAGCATTGCTCCGTCATCCTGTTCACAAAGGTGGACCCATTGACTGATTCAGCACCTAGAGCTTCGGATGCTTGCCACAAATCTAGGTAAGAGATCTCCATACCCTGCCAGAGTGAGGCCGTTAAAGCCATGTCAGCCTTCTCCAGTACCAGGTAGTAGGCAGCAACTGCGGTCATCGTTGTGAGATAGAAGACAATCATATTGGTTGTGTAGTTTCTATTTAGACGGCAACCTCTTGAAACAGATATTTATCTGCCTTCATATCTGGCTTATCTCATAGTCAGCAACTCACATCTGTTTTAAGAGGTTGACTTACTCATATCTATCCTTCCTCCCCTACTGCAGAGTGCTAAGGCTATTTCACTAAGTAGCAGTGGATCAGGTACACACAGACTCTAGGTCTGAACCAATTGTCCCTCACTGAAAACAAACATCACAGGGCTCAGTCACTCCCAAAGCACTATTCAATACAACAGAGCTGTCTGAAGCTGCCCAAATTGATTTGCCTGAAGTCAAGGGACAAAGCTTTAAGACAGAAGCAGGTATGAAAACTGAATCCAAGGCTATTGGACTTAACTAAGCCTTCCCACCTTCAATGGCGTAAGTGTACTTCTCCTTGAATTATCCACACACGTGGGCACCATAAAATAAAAAACACACTAACAGTAAATTATAGCAATAATAATAATGGGCTTGCAATTACTATTTCCACATGTACTATCCTGCACATACAACAAGGCTTAACAGACTCACAGGGAGAAAGCAGCAAACCCTTCTGGATTCACCCTATAACATTTGATGTGCTTTCATAGGGAAGGGGGGGGATTATTCAGCAGCAGGCAGCGAGACAAAAGGGGAGTTAATCTCATGCTGGATGTCTAACAGGCTATACCCTCAAACTCAGCAATGACAGCACACTGGAACATTAAAATGCAAACCCTAACCTCAACACACCTGCACCGCAGCTATATGAGGCTTTTGAGTTCATTAATTGAGGCTTGATCTGATACGCTTTACCCTCTCAGCTTCAGCTTGGGACGTGAATAGTTGTGCCTTAGCCGTAGTAAAAGTGGGGGTGGGAAATCAAAACTAACAATAAGCAAGCCACATGCTTCCCAAAAGAAAATTAAGAGAACCACACTCAGCTCTGCATTCACAGGCTTTCTGATGCAGCATTCCTTTAGCATTTAAACACAGAACAGAGAAAAGAAATAAGCTGTCCGTCTCTCCTTTGCCAACAATAAACCTCAAAATGACCATACGCAGCATGACGGGCTTCAAAAGCAGGTGCTGGGCAAGGGAGGGGAAGAACCAAAACCAGAGGTGGGAAGAGCACCTGCCCTGAACGGCCATGCTCATATCAGTGCCTGCTCAGTAGGTGCATCCTGACAAAGGGCTGCTCTCCATGTTAGAGACTGCAGCCTCTGCAGGAGCATCAGGAGCACAGAAGCTAACAGTGCTTTTGGAAGGTGATCTGTGTCCAGGGAGCACAGAACTAGCAGAAAAATACTGAAAAGCAACCGCGTGCAGCATCTTCACTCGTATTATTGTTATTCTGGCATGTGGCGCCGTCTCTGCAAAGGCCTGTGGACATGCCAAACTGGACATACTTTTAAAAAGGGGAGGAGGATATTCCATTTTCTTGGTCAGAACAGTGAGAACCTCCAAACAAAAGCATGGAAAGTTATTTCACCACCATTAAGGCTGTCAGTTCTCTCATGTCTCCATTCCAGGACTCTCCCTGCCCCTTCTTCCCTGGCCATCCTCAGTCCAGGGGTCCTGCCCTTCTGCCCCAACCTTCTCATGTGTTGCAGAGCTGCTCCCTGCATTTCTCTCAATTTCACTTGCCCAATTCCCAAAGCTCTCCAGAGCTCCACCTCTGCCTACACCTTTGTGCTTATCTTCTTTGCTCCCACCCTGGGCTGCATCCCTGCCCCTTTCGTTATCAATCTGATTTCACACACACCAGCCTTCATGGCTTCTCCCATGCCCTCTTGCATGCTCACACAGGTTTCCCAGAGCCTAGTCGCATTCCTGTTGAAGTCAGCAGCAAAGTTGCCTTATTGGGCTTTTCTGGGGCCATAACCAGACCCTTCACCATTCTCCTGCATGAAAAATCTCCCCTTTCCATGGATCTCTTCTCTAGAGTGAGGAAACTGATTGTTCTGGCTTCTCTGTGCCCTCTGGCTTCCAACCAGTCACCAAACATCTAAATACCTAGCACTGCCTCCCTGCTGTACAGTACTGATGTCCCCAGCTCAGTCATCCATGAGGAGGGCAGAGCAATGTTCACATAATGAGTCATGGAGCAAGTAGCCCTCTCTAGCAAGGCTCTTTCCACCACATCCCACGTTTGAAAGGAATTAACTTGGAATCAGACGGCTCCCGTGACTGGGGCTGGCTCCATCCCAGTTCCACAAGTTTCTCTGATTGGTTCCCAGTAGTTTTGGCACCAGTTGCTGCGCCCCGGGGAACTGGGACACAAGAAATGAAGCTAGAGGGATTGCATTAAATACACACAAGTAATATAATTAAAAAAGAAAGGGAGAGTGAGAAAGATCAACTCTGCTGGAGCATCGCAGGTTTTCATTTTGGGTGGAGGGAGTGAAGCCTAGATATTGAAGGGAAGAAGGAGCTCAGAGCCAGTTCTGGCACAACTTGGTTGCTGTGGGCAACTTCCATGTGTTGGGAAGCGGGGCAAGAGGATTTCTTGCTAGGATAAACCCAATGTCTGACCCCTAAGGGGCTGAGCTGCCCCAGTTGAGCCCACTGATTTCACATGGAGCGCTAGCAGATCAGCACCTCTGGGAAGGGAGAAAGTGTGCTCTGATGTCAGGCTTCCAAAATTAGAGGCCTTGCTTGAAACCCCATCACCTTCACTGTCTTATGCTATGACTTGCCCTCCTGCAAAATGGGTGTAGGGCCCCACCCTTGCTGGGTGGTGCAGGCTTTTGATTGAATCCTTGGAGCTCCTCAGATGAAAGGCCTTCAAGAATTCAGAGTCCGCTCCTTATTGCCGATGAGCCATTCTCCAGCAGGCACAAGAGTCATAGCCATGCACAGTAGCTCAAGCAACTCACCGCTTAAAAGGGTGCTGGGCAAGCTCAGCAGTGGTTTGACAGTGACAACCATGCCTTGAGCTTAGTTTCTATTGTGGACACAATTGTTATGTCCCTCTAGACAGGTCCATGAAAATAGGGCTTGTCCCCTGTGAGCCTAGAAAACATCTCCCAAAGGGTGATAGAAGCCCTGTTGGAGCAGTGAATTTGCACAAAGAGATGTGTCTATCTCTCCCTCATCTCTAAGATAGCTTAGAAACAGCTGTACAAGATACATTGCCAATGGACCAAGGCCACAAGTGTAGGAAACACCTCATAAACACAGGTTGCTCTTAAACCTGGAGCAGGAAAGCAGGAGTTTATGAGCTGACTGCAGCTGGATCTTAAGGATCCAGACGTGTCTGAAGCCAATCTGGGTTGCTGTCAGCTGTTACTGGCTAACATAATCAGTGGTCTCAGTCCACCTCTTGAGAAGAAGTTTTAAAAGGCCAAACCCTCCCTCCTGCTTTCATCGCCCTTTCCCTCATAAGCTTCCCCAGAGACTCAGTGGCCTGTTTTGGAGTTCATTCCCAGCCATCTCATCTGAGGGCCTCTGCAAAGCACCAGAACAAAACTAGCTTGAAGAAGGGGTTCTTTTACATATCTGTCCTAAGCAAAACAGTGCCGTATATAGAAACAGAGGACTTTCCCTCGAGCCAAGGCTTTCTCTGATGCTTTCCCAAAGGGCTGCATTTCAATGAAGAACCAGAGCACACATACAAATTTATGCAATCAGTCTGTCCCTGGGACAGAGCAGGGAGACTTCAAAAGGGAAAGGCCAAGGTAGTGTTCAGCTTAGATCCAGTGTCAGTCAAGGCAGATACGGGGCAGCCGGGCTGATTTCCAGTTCATGAAGGCTCAAGAGATGAAAAGCAGATGCAAGGCTTAGGCTGATACCCTGGGGCAATGCAGAGAAGAAGAGAGAGTGAAATCTGAATTGATCCCCAGAGGGGAGAAGGAAGCAGGATGTGAACCTCCCCTTGAGAGGAGGGCAAAACAGGACTGGGATGGAAATCTGGAGGGCAGACTGAAACCTGAAGTACCCACAGGGAAAAGCCAAGCAGGAACAGAAATGACATCTAGGGAACAAATGAGATTAGGGGGAGGTGGGAACACAAAATGGAATGAAAAACTGACAGAGATCCCTGGGGGAAGGGAAGCCCTGATTGAGCGAAATTAAATCTGCAGGGAGTTTTGCATCCCAGATATTAATAACAAACTACCTAGCAAGTTAGGCCCTTCTTTCCACCTTCAAAAGGATGGAGGGGAGGAAGAACTTGTCTGTGGTTGAGCACAAGACTATGAATCAGAGAATCAGAGTCCATATCCCAGCACTGCTAGGGAGCAGGTCCCTGGATTATAATGCACCTTAATGTCCACAGGCAACTGTCCTATAAAGCATCCATTGATTTCAACAGCAATCACAGTACTCAGCATCTTTGGGAAAAGCCAGGTAGTCAGTCTGTGTCTGCTTCATCTGTAAGGCAGGGTTAAACACCTCTCTACCTTCCAGAGGCACCAGGATTCTCAATTCATCAGCAAAGAACCTTCAGACGTGTGGGTGGAAAGTACCAAACAAAGTCAGAGTGTTATTAATGGCACTGAAAAAGAGCCACCAGTGATTTTACATCTCAGGTGCAGTTTGCCCACTCTGGCCTCTCATATCATGCTTCTACAGGACACCAGCTATGAAGACCTGAGACAACTCACTATTACCCCATGTGCTAAACTAAGTGCTGATAATGTGCGTAAGAAACACGAAGCCACTTTGATTGCACATCTTATTTTCTTATTTTGTTCGGGATGCTTCTGTTTGTGTTCTGAAGATCTCTCCTGCCCCAGCAAGACATCTCCAAGCTACCTACCTCTCCCAGATAATTCCATCCCAATATCCTACTTCTAGGAAACGTGTGGGAAAGAGATATATATCCTTCTTAAATCCCCTGACTGGTGCAAATTGAAGACAATAAAGTAAGAGGAGTAAAGAAACAACAGGAAGATTGAAGCTGTGCTAAGCTCAGCCCTGGACTGCTCAAGCACATTAACGCCTGCTTGTCTGTCTTAAATATGGTAAAGTCTCATGGTAGGATCACCTTCACATTGATACAAATATCAAACCTGTCATTATCATTAAACAAATGATAGCCTGTCTGCAAGGGGTAGCCTTTTACTGGAATGAAATTGCACGACATATTTGGATACAAAGCACATGTACATCCTGCTAAACCTTTCCTGCGCTGGCAACACATAACCTGTCAGCTTGATTTCAAGACAGGCATTCTCTTCCAATTCAGTGTTTGAGAGCATGAAGGGGCTTGGAGAGCATCTCTCATTTCCTTCTCTGGAAGTAGGGGAGATCCAAGCCTTTGTTCCTCACTAACACTCAGAGACTGCATTGCTGCAAGGATCAACAGGTGACAAGATCCTACACAGCACTTCCTCATGGAAAAGAAGTCAGTGATTCAGCATCTATGTATTTCCCTCCTCCAGCTGCAGGCTAATGCTACCATGCTCACAAGCCCTGTCGTCTCTCAAAACCATCAGCCCCAGCTCCGTATGTGTATTCCAGAAGGCAATATGAACTGCAGACACAAGATGAATTACCTGGGTCTCTAGAACAGCTCTCTTCAGAGCAGCCTACAAAAACAAACAATGCACTATTTCCTTAAAGGCTGAACACTGCATATACCAATGGGGAAATAAACACAACAAGACCACAGCAGCATCACCACATTAGAGCAGGGAAAAGTTATTGTTTCAACACTTTCAGTCCGACCTTCCCCTGGTCCCACACAACGTCCTTTCATGGCAAGACTCCGAATAAATCTGCGAGTTCCTCAGTTCTGTTCCTGACATGCTCTGGACATGATCCCAAACCATCAAGAAGCAGATGGCCCTATCCACGTTGCCAGCACTGAAGGTGAAAGTTTATTACTATCTCTTTGCATTTCCCTTGATATAAACAGGAAACAAACAGCATCAGACTCCCTAAATGAAAAGCCAAACCAGATAGGCAAGGCAGAAGATGCTGCTTTCTTCATACACACCCTTTTCCCTCTCATTCACATACAAATTACTGTTGCATCCAGGTGGGAGGAGAGTTTGAAGAGTGGAGGGGGGGGAAGAAATGTTTGCCAACTAGGTTGAGGGATCAGAAGGCAGCTTTCTCATAAAGCACAAGGCTGACCCACAAACTGCCTGAAAACCTCAAACTCCACGAGAGTTTCCCTCCTCCCCATTTTCAGGGTGAGAGCAGCCACAGCAGGGAATTGGTAGGCAAGTAAGGGGTCTAACCAGGTCACTCCACCCTTCTCTTCCCGCCTGGAGCGTAACATGGGAGGGAAACAGACCTGAAATGTAGGCCATCTACAAAGACTGGGGGAGAGGCTTAAACGATGTGAGATTTATGATCTTCAAAGTGATTAGCGCCCAGCACTCCAAATAAAGTCAAAGAGAGCTCAGCAGCTCTTGCATTCGGGTTGGAGTTGGGTTTCAAACCATACTTCTTGGCTTCAGTTTGAGAACTTGAATTGCAAGGTAACAAAAAGAAGAAAAGCCGCCCAAAACCAACCTCAAACCCCAAACCAAAATTAAAACCCCACCAACCTCCACCCCTAATCAAAGAGCTCAGCACCTGATTTCACATGAAAACACTCTGAGATTTCCATGTCTCCCCTCTTCCTCTTTCTCGGCATTTGAAATTTACTTGGTGAATTGAAGATGAATGCACCAATAGCTGAGGTTAACCTGAAACGTGAGCGTATAACCCATGTGCATTTGGGCTCCTGCTCATTTCAAGTAGTAGTAATAATAATGGCTCAAGTCTACTCATGGCCTTGTGAGGGCCAAGAGAGGGAGACAAAGAGCCGTTCTTTCATGCCTGTGTCCACTCACATGGACAGTCACAACCCGAGCCCTGGCATTGCTGGAAGAACACATGCCTGTGTCCACTCACATGGACAGTCACAACCCGAGCCCTGGCATTGCTGGAAGAACACTTCATGTGAGGAATCAAACCAGACTAAGGAAAAACCCCAAACAAAACAAGAACACAACATTCAAATAAGCTTTCTCACAGGCTTCTGCTTTTTAAACCTCAATAGGTCCCCAGTCAAGTTTGCTGCTCAGTGACACAAACAGGCACAAAGGAAGGGGGGTTTGTAGCACCCTTTTGGTAGAATGGGAGAAGAAGTGAATGCTACAAAAGGCTGTCACATAACCCCATCTCTTTCTGGGAGAACGGCACTTCTATCGAGCTGAGTCAGGCCCAAACCCTACTGACTGTGAAGTGAAGCTGTTTGCCCCCACGGCTTTACCAGCATCTGCTCACTCAGTGACATGCAGAGGACTAGGACTTTAAAGATAATGGGTCAGATCACCAGTGGCTGTAAATCAGCACCGCTTCACCACAGTCAATAATGTTTCCTTGATTAACCTCAGCCCAGCTTCCAGTTCTAACATCTTTATGGTGCTGCCATAGGAAGAGTTTGCAGCATGCAGCGATCTTCTACTTTCATGGCTTATTTCTATCTCGGAGGGAATTTTCTTTTATCACTACTTATAAGCAGATTGGATTCGTCTCTTGGCGTGCAGAAAGCCTGTGCTTTGGGCTCTGCAATCCCCAGAGCTGGAGACACAAGACTTTTTGTTTTCAGCTTGGTATTCCAAAAACCTGGAAGATGGCTGAACGTGTTAAGACACCTTTGATAGGAAGTTACGACCCACCCAAAAGCAGAGCAGCCAAACCAAACAAACAAACAGCAGCTTGCTGACATCTGTCGAACCAGAGCCACCAAGGCAAGCTGAAAGGACAGAAAAGTCACAGGGAGAAGCTTCAGCTGCCCATCTGCTGCCAGTAGGAAGCCTTTGCATTAAAGGAGACAGGAGTTGCTTTTAGCTGTATGAAACAGGAGGATAACAACAATCGCAGCAAAGAAAACGGTCCCTGACATGTTTACTTGCAATTAAGGCTCGCTTGCCCTGCAAGAAACACTTGCTTTTATCTGCTGTCCCTTTCCCCACTGTCTTGCAAAGAGGAATCTGTCATTGCAGGCAGGCCTGGTCTTGACCTGTGCACTCCAAGACCTCAAACCACCTCCTTTTCAGCCCTTGCTGATACTCCTGTGAGTCAGCCCTGTGCTCTTAGGCTCGCATACCACAGCGCTTTCAGTGCCAGTGTCACAAACAGTAGAAATCCATGGGGTTTTGAGGCCGGATTTGCACATTTGCCAGTGTAACTGAGGTCCCTTTGTTTCTAAATGATAATGGGAAAAATTTAAAAGCCAGAAAAAGCCTGAAGCAAATGGTGATTTAAAGAAACTCTATAATTAACTGAACTTCTGTGAAATAGGAAGGACTGGAAACCAGGAGTTTAATCTGTCATCCTATCCCACAAGGGGAATTGCGAAGAATTTATGTGGTCTGTTTAATGGTAGCTTCTGACCTAACAGTTTTATCTCTTAGCAGTAGCTGCCTGCGACTCAGCAAGGTGAGCAATTAAAAAACAATAAGGCAAGAAAGCAGGAGAATACCTGGTAACCCAGGGAGCGTCTTACCTGCCTGTTAAAGTCCAGCCCATTCTGTTCATTCCCTACAATGAAACAAACAAATATCTCAGGATTAATGACAGCACTGATTTAAACTTTCCACAACTTAGAACACACATAACCAAAGACACACTGCTGGCCCAGCTGGGTTTGTTGTAAGAGCAAGGAGAGGAGGAGGAGGAAGGTGGAGTCAATGTAAAGGCAGCAATGGAAATACAAAGGCAGCTTTTGCAACGTTTGGAGGTATTAGCCTTTGCTGAAGTTAAACAGAAGAGCTTCTGCCCCAGAGATACCTGGCCAAGCAGTGAGGGTGGGGGAAAGCTCACTGACTGCAAGGGAGATTCCAGCAGAGGTGAGCTGGAGGACATTATAAATATCCAGGGAAATCCATGACCATGGCAATGTACATAAAAGAAGAACTAACTATGGGAGAAGCTAGCAAACAGGTGGCCGAGGCTGTGAACCAGGGATCTTCGGGAACCCATGTGGCACCAAGTAATTACGGGATATCTAAAGGAACAGAGGGTGCCGTGGGGTTGTGCTCAAGAGGCGTCTCCTTGATTCCAAGAGAGATTGGCAGGCACAGGGGGAAAAATCAGACAGGTTTCAGCCTGAAGGTACCGCACAGGCCCTCACTCATTCCCCTTTGATGATAAACATTCCCCCCCCCCCATCACACCTGCCAAATTCATCAAGAATATCACAGAGGAAAAGTTGTATGCTCCATAGATATAAATGCTTTAAGGGATTCCACGAGCTTCTTGAGTTGCAAAGGCAACCCCAAGAAACCCCTTCCCTTTGCAATCCATTCCCTAAGTCATTCTCTTCTAATCCAACTGAGCTGGTGGTAAACAGCCTGAAATTGCTCACATCCCACGGGCACAAGCCCCCAGGGCCTCTTCCTTCTTCTTTTTGGGTATAACGTTCCCCATAAAGCATAGCCCATGCCCTGTGATCTGATCAAGCTTCAACACATCATGTTTTTCAGGAGTTCATTTCTCTCTTGCATAAAGTTGGAAAGTGGTTAATGGATGTTGTGCAGGCAGGAGTGCAAATCCAGCGCTCCCACTGACTTGCTTTCTTCAATGGAACAAGCCCCTGTCCTATACTAGCACACAGTTTTCCAGCTTGCACCATACACAATATTCTCAGGCAAGTCAGCATGGTTCTTTTTGACCCTCAGGGGGGACCGTGCTTGGTACAATTATTAGATGGCAAAACGTTTCAGAGTCAAACTGTAACGATTTCATGGCACCCTGTTCTCTGCTGTCTAGAAACAGCTCTGGAGATGTAACCTTCAACGTGTTAGCAGCGTTGACTGTGGAAACTGAACTGCCTTTGTTGCTCTTGTGAGGCTGAGCTGTAGGTCTTCTCTTCCAAGCAACACCACAGCATTATTTCATGGCAGAAAAAGCTGTTGCCCCCCAGCTCTGAAATCTCCTCTATCTTCTCATCATCTGCAACTCAACCTAGATTCAGCTCTGCACCTTCTCCCCCAGCCTGTCTGCATTTCTGCTGTGCTAGAGCCTGCCCCTCACTTCCTGGCTTCCTCCAGACCTGCTTCTCAAGGCTTTTTCTCTTCCCAGTCTTAGGTCTTTATCTCCTTCCATGTAATTCCCTACTCTACTACAACCTCCAACTTGCCCTGCACTTCTATGCCTTTCACTGTAACCATCTGCTCCCTGACCACCCCTCTCCAGCTGCTCCTGCCTGAGGAATTCATTCATTCATTGCGTTCCAGCTCTATGCCCCAAGAGCCAACAACTGCACACATAACGATGGGAATACTGATAGTGTTAATAGATGATTGCAATCAGTATCCGCACACCTGAGCGGGACGGTGTGAGGATCTTCAAGGCCTGCAGTTTCTACCTTTGAAACCCTTGACGGGTTGATGCAATCTGGAGGCACTAGCTAAAGGGAAGAAAGGCAAGAAGGGAAGGAGGAAATAAAGTTCCCAGCTGCTAAAACAGAACAGGAAGGAAAAGGTTATCTTCTGGTTTCTCGGATACAAGAGCTTTGCTCGTGTTCAAATGCAGCACGTTGATGAGGCAAGATCCAAAGACCTTGAAGCTAATCCCTAGGTGCCAGTGCTGATGGCTCCGAGTCACTATCGTACACCCTCAAAACCTGGAACTTGAGACACACAGCTGCAACAGAGATGCATTGCTCTGCACTGCTAACATCAGGTCCAAGTTCTCCCGCACATTGTTTCCTCCTCTTCCAGCCTTCCCATCTCTTACGTTTTCATCCCGGCACCAGTATGTGCAGCTGACAGGCTTCTGCCTTTCTTTTTCCCTTGCTCTCCTACAAGGACAGACACAGCTTCTTGCAAGTCCTACCCTCTGCTCTCTTGCACATCCCACTGCAGATCACCAGGGCTGTTTGGGAGCACCTCAGCCAGGTATTCTGTGACAGCGAAGCATATTGCAAATATGCATGGAGAATGACATTAACTCAGTCGTAGCTTGGGCGTCTAAGTCTGAGATAACTGCCCCAGGCTGTCTTGGTAGACAGCAAGAAGAAATAGGCACCTCCAGAGGCCATTCATTTGACCTATCTTAGACGCCTATCTTAAGCTGAGATGAATGGCCCTCTGGAGATGACTATTTCTCTTCATTGACTACAAAGGGACCCAAGGGCAACTAGTTCAGCTTTAGATGTCCAATAGTGAGATATTTAAAACCGGGTGAGGTTATTTCTATTCCCAGTGGTTATGTAAATGGAAGCTGAGTACACAAATCTCTTCAATGTTTCAGCACAGATTTATTTGCAAACAAATCTTGGCTTTGTCTATTTCAGTAAAAACTTGAGTTTGAGCAAAATTGAAGCGACTCCAGCTGCAAGCCAAGGTTGGGTACAATAGGGATAACAATTCTCCTGTTTCTCTTAAATCAGTAACTTCCTTACAAATACTATCAAATTAGACTCATTTTCTCACAGTTTCCACCCGCATCAGGACTCATATACTGAAGCAGTCATTTCTCTCCTTAAAGGAGCAGGCTGTTCAAACAATGAAGATCTGCACTTAAGATTTAATCTTTTCTCGCTCCAGGAGATAAAAAGAAAGGAAAGTGTAAGTGGCAGCAGATTCTCTGCTGCTGTAAACTGCCAGAGCTCCACTAATGTTAATGGAGCTTCACACCAGCCAGCAACTTGCCTCTTGATACACCAGCCAGGCAGAACGGATCCAAAATATCTGCTAGATGCACTCCTCCCTTCCTTAAATTCCATCAAACAGGGGAAGCCCTGGCATTTAAATGGAGAGGATCACTCCGAGTCCCTTGCACTGTGGGTCCCAGGAGCTTCCCCATCAAACAAGCCTTCATTGCCCTCTTTACATGTGTTCTGGACAGGGGGGAAAAAAGGCAGCGATAAGCTCAGCACGGCAGACGAGGACTCTGCTGCTCTCCTTGGTTCACCTGGCAGCTGTTTTGCATAGCACTGGCATCAGATCTGGTGCGAGTTTGCCTGGGGAGGTTTCTCTGGGGATGGGAGCAGCAGAACAGTTCCGGACAGCTCCCCCCCACCCGCTGCCATTCCCCCTTCCTGGAATGTGGTGCTTGCCCTGAAAACCAAAGACAAGCTCTCTATCAGAACCGACACTATTCCCACTGGAAGCCGCTGAGCCAGTCCAGCGCTTGAGGATAAAAGCAACCGGAATGGGAGAAAAGTAAAATCAAGATTGCAATGTGCCTTCATCTTTGCCAGGTAAACACATGCAGCAACATGCAGATGTCACCTACAGGGAGTGACAACTGCCCGTGGCTTTTCACCCCGTGACAAAAACAGGGCTGAAACCAGAAGGCTAACCTTATACCCCTTCCCACCCAACCCCACATTTAATTCACCCCATGGTTTGATCTCAGCTGCACACAGGGACAGGGAATGAAAAGGTGATTTCAATCTTGAACAGGTGTTGGGGAATTCCCACAGGGAATCAGTTTTCTGCCGCATGCATTTGGGAGGGAAATTCGGAACAGCTGAACGGCGATGGAGGAACAGTGCCAGGCAGACACCAGGCAGGGGATTCAGCTGCCTGGGCTTAGATGTCTAACTTTTAGGTGTCTAATTCTGAGCCAATTGCTCTAGGCTCCCTTTACAGCCATGGAAAGGAAGCAGGCGCTTCCAGAGGGCAATTCATCTTGCCCCTGAGATAGACAGCAGTGGGATGAATCACCTTCTGGAGATACCTATTTTCATCATTGTCTGTACAAGGAGCCCGGGGTGAGCAGGTCAAACTTCAGCCTCAAAGTATTGAATATCTAAAATTAAGATGAATCTCACCTATCCTGAAGATTTTAGCACTCCAGCTGATAAAGCACAACACCATCAGGGACTGGCAAAGCAGGCCAGATGCTGAGTGCCTTTCAATGTACATTTTCTAGGAGCTGAGAAATTCAGCTGTTAAACTGAGACAAGAATCAAATCTCTCACCTCAAACAACATGGGAAGATAAAAGATTACCCATGAGTGGGTAAAGAGTGGCAACAATTATTGCCAGTATAAAAAATACTTGACCCACACACTGGAGATTGAGCAAAATGCTCACCTGCACTGAGAAGAATGTATTCTATTAAGCAAAAAAGATATTCAGCATCAAATACACTCAGAATTTCAATTCGCTTCGGAGACTCAAGCAAATACGAAGTCATAGCCCTCATGCTACTCTTCCCAGCAGTCAGACCAGCTTCCCATCCAGAACTAGCAAGGAAAGAAGCTCACTTTAATCAACTTCTCTCCATATTAGTGGCTACCCTCAATTCACTCCAGCTGCATCCAATGGAAGCAGAAACTGCAGCTGAGCAGACACCAGTCAGTTCCCTGGATCCTGCTGGGATGCTGCTCCCAAGGCTTACCTTAACTGCTTTTTAAAGGGAGCAGGGGAAAGTGTGAACAGGATGGGGAGTTTGAGGCAGGCAGATGGAGCTGCAGCTTTCATCTTAACCATTTTCTCTGAAGACAAAACCAGACCAAACCGGGGCATCAAGAGCATCGCCATGGGAAAGTTAAGGCTGGTTAGCAAGAAAAGTGAATCTGTGCTGACTCAGCTACGGACTCCAGGGGAAGCTTTCACTGAAGACAAGCGTTTCATTTGGGTGGAAACCCCTGGGTTATAAAAACACCTTTCCTTTGTCAGCAGTGCCTGAAAGAAATCCCATCTTCTAGTCCCACTGCAGCTCCAAGTGCAATATACCCTTCGTGTGGGGCAGGGGGAGAAAGGAGGACAGCAACTGTGGGAGACTGGGGCAGTTTCCAGAAGGAAACCTGAGGGCAGCAGTTGTTCCCACGGAAAACACTTCACCTGCAGGTGTTGGGAGAGGGCAAGTCTCTTCTCTTAGACCAGAGGCAAGAGGCAGATCAGACCAGCTCTTCTTTTGCCCCTCTAATTCAAGTCAAACCAGCCTTTTGTTCCCCTTTCCCCTCCCCATCCTTTTTTATCCTCTTCCATAATGGGATCTTTAAGGGGGAAAAAAAAAATATATATATAAAATATAAAATAACCCAACCTCAAACCCTAATCACCTTCATTTGAATTTCAAATACCCCCCTCCTGGCCTCCCCCACGCCCCAACTGACTTGGAGCTGGGAATATGGAAATTTCTCCTGCTCGCCTTAAATGTGGCTGTGCTATGAAAATCATCAGCCTTATGCAAATCCTAAGCAGGCCCAATTGCCATAGCAACCAGCTGTTTCCAGCCCAACTGCTGCTGCTTTCATTTATCCGGAGCTTGTCCTGGGGCTGTGCATGGCTGCAGGGGGAAGAGACAAGAGAAATCCTGGAGGCTTTGAGGGAAGTTTCACCAGGGAGAGCTCGCCTTGGAGAGCAAAGGCGTAGCCAAGGACTAGGCTCAGTGTGGGGCCAGGGAAGGCCGAGTTTCCTCAAAAGGCTTAGGGCTGGCAATGTGCTCCCAGCCCCATATGAAGAGTAACAAAAGGCAATTGAAAAGATCAAGCTGTGCTGCCCTTAAGCTTGCCTGTGACAAGGTGTGTCCCTGTGCACCCACCACCTCATCTCACACAAGCCATTGCATTGCTCAGTCTGACATCCCTCACTTGTGCACGTTTCCTTTTGCCCGAGTTGGAAGTTGACTCGGACATCAGAGCCACCATACCCTGTCCCAGCATGAGCCATTGCATTTAGAGAGACGCTACCCCAACACCTGCAATTGGAATGCAATAAACAGCTTTCCCAGTGCAGAATAGGTCTCCACTCTGCCCAGAGCTGTACATCCACCCCTAGGGAGAGCAGCATCTGCATCACAGAGCTTACACCTAGGCAAAAAGGTGGGAGAAGAGATCAGGACCCTCACTTTGGAGCTGAGGAACAGACATAGACTTAATCAAATCTGTGGCAGAGACACAGACTGAGACATGGTCTCTGCTTTTCCATCTGCCCTGGTATAGATTTAATGAAAAAAGCTGGGACAAAGAAAATGGAGCACTGGGAGGAGGTTTAGTTTGGAAGGAAGCTCTGGTGTCCAGTTTAAGAGCTGCCCTTGGGTTCTGTCCTCCACTGCCAAGGGACCTTAGGTGTCTGGTAGCAGCAGAGGAATAAAGTATGTGATGCTGGCATCCCTCCATAGGCACAAGGTAGTTGAAGTTGAGGATGCAGGGTGAGAAGAATGACACGCATAGTGTCCAAAAGGGACACTTTGCAATACCATAGGAGTGGATGTATAGCTTCTTACCCTTTTCGTTTTCTTGGTATCTAAAGGAAAAGGTCTTTCTTACTGTCAGAGAGAAGACATCTGCTTTATTGCTTCCCAATGCAGTCAGATAGGTTACCAGAGGTGTGAGGGCTATATAACCCTGCTACCATGGCCACCAGAGCCCATCTTTCTGGCTCCATGTGCCTTCCCCAGGAAACCACACTCCTCTACCTGGCTGCTGCTCTTTGAGATCCCAGAGCTGGGCAAAGCCATGGGGTCAGCCAAGCACCACCAACCCGAGGAGTGATAGCGACCGCTCCCAAGGCAGAAATAGTGCTGTGGGGCTGCCCTATATTGCACCCACACATACACACCCCAAGTGCTGGGGTGCCCATCGCACCCCGCCCTGGGCTCCTGGCAGGCTGGCCAGTTCGCCGTGTTACAGGGTGGGGAGAGAAGATGTTCGAAGCGCCTGCAGCTATTCAGTTACCGATGGTTGTGTTTGAAGAGCTTCCCTATCGCCCTTTTGGCTTCCCCCCCATAGCCTCAACAGATGAAATCAAAGGGAAGTAGCTTTGCTTGGTGTAACCTGTTTTGATCAAGCAGATAAACGGGGAACAAGTGTCTGACACAAACAAACAGGCAGACAGAGGCAAGTCCCACCTCAGCATTTTGTTGCATCAGATAGAGAGCGCTTAGATAAACCACAAGAAGGGGGAGATCTCTGCCTCTCGGCTGGAAGACCAGGGGCGACACTCTGCAGTGCCAAGCCCCCACAGTTCCCATAAAAAAAATCAACCCAGAACTTGCTGGCAGGGCTTTCATCAGTTTAAAAAGATGAAAAGAGCTTCGAGCCAAACATAAAACTCACGCTTGTCATTACCCCCCATGGAGTCAGCGGAACTGCCTTCCAGCCCAGCCACAGCCGAGCATTAAACTGTGTTGGCATCACACAGGACAGGGCGAAAAGGACCTTCAAACAGCAGAGATGACCCAGTGCTCCAATCGGGGTTGATCCACACAGCTCCCGGGCCATAGTGGATGGCACTTGAACCTATGAGGTACGTTATAGTGATTCCTAATCATTAGTAATTGTGAATATATTTACACCATTCGAGTAAAGGATACTTACGTAGTGGAAGTAATTTCCAAGTTACTGGAGCTATATTTCACTGATTTGTTAATGGGTGCTTTGTTTCAAGCACTGAAATGATATCTTTGTAATAAAATACTGAAGAAACTTAGTCTCAGTAGTGATTCTCATATACGGTAGTATGTTTGAATTTTGACAGAAACAGGCTTCTGACAAGTAACAGGAATTCCTGTGAAATTGCCTTCTGCTTTATCTACCTGTCCAGCAGATGGTGATTCAGTGACCTCTTTCCTGCTAGTTTGAA
This sequence comes from Loriculus beryllinus, assembly GCA_039877255.1. Taxonomy (NCBI): domain Eukaryota; kingdom Metazoa; phylum Chordata; class Aves; order Psittaciformes; family Psittacidae; genus Loriculus; species Loriculus beryllinus. Next base: position 204 of record JBCJKH010025411.1, on the reverse strand, counting down.
GACGAAAACTAAATCCATGCATGAGTTCAGATTTCTGTCTATGGGTTCATTAAGCTGGTTTTGCAGAGGTACTCAGATCTTAGAAAGCACTGCTCTTTTTCCCTCTCTGAGGGAACTTTACGCTGAGCCATGGAAAGAGTTGGGGACTGTACTGCATAGAACTTGGCATGCAAAACTGCCAGCTGGTGAGAAGTTAGGTTTACC
>JBCJKH010025409.1:24637-41625 GCA_039877255.1 Loriculus beryllinus | reverse complement strand
GGACTCCCTTAAAGTCTGGTTTAAATAGGACACAGTGTAGATCTTAATGAGAAAAAACAAACCAAGACAAACCCAGAAGACCGGTATTGGGTGTGTAAGATAAAACTGATAAAAGTGGCAAAGTTAAATCAGGCCTGGTCAGATAGCAAAAAAATTACAGAATTAGAGTTAACAAAGAGAAGGACATAGTCTTTGGGAAATGCAACATGTCAACAGAGGAAGGAGATGAAGATTTAGCAAGTTCATTAACTGCAGACACCAACATGCCACACAAAAGTACTTCAACACCTCAGGATACTTCTAGTCTCCTACTGGATCTGTAATTCAGTTAAAATTCACTGTTGGATTTTGATTTCTGACTTTCTGCATGCTCCAGGTGACTCTAAGATCTTACAGAAGAAACCTGCAAATTAACACAAGGTGTAAAATCAAAAATAAAGAAGCTTTCCTACAATACAGGGACTGGTAGAAAGGGCAACAGGATACAAACACTGTGCTGCAAGTGGGATTCTGCACTGACAGCAGACTGCTGGCTACTGCAAATGTGTAAGTCCAGTCATCGTGGAGGAAGCGGCTGGTTTTGAGCATAGGTGTTTTACTAAACCCAAGTTCCTCTTTCCAGTGCTTTTACTTTACAACAGTGCTTTATTTACAAATACAACTTTGGGGAGGCAGAGAGTCCCAAAAATGGGATGACACATACCTGAATATGCGGGTAGCATGAGCGTCTGCCAGATGCATGCAGTGGCTCTGTGGCTGATAGCAAGGAAGCCCTGCTGCTCTCTTCCTGCACCACTGAGGTCCGCCACTTCCTCATTAAGAATGACTCTTAGTTGCCATCACAGCAACCACTGCACACCTCAACTCTCATCCTCCTTGTTGTCCCTCTTACTCCTGAGCTTTTTATCCATGCAAAGCACACCACAACAGAGCCTTGGTTCCAGTCAGCAAGTTGGCACCATGAAGGCAACCAATACTGTCCCTGCTGTAAGGCAACAGTACTCACTAGACAAATCTCTTAAACTTTAAAATATTGCATCAGAGGAGAAATCAAAGAAGCCTTCAGGTGACAAGATCACAGACGATGAGATCTACGATCATTAGTTTTGGTTTTTAACTGAAGATCCAAATTACAAATGTTCTACTGGAAATGAAGGCCTCACAAGGTTAGTTACAGTCCTGTTGCTACCACACAAAATGTGTGGAAAAGAGGCAAAAATGTCAGATCCAGCCCTACAGTAGGTCACAAAGAGCAAATCAATGCTGGGGTTTGCTCCAGGCATATTTATGTGTAATGATGTTCTTCCAAAACACTCAAGGGAGACAGAAAAATTGGCAAAACCAAATGAGCAGTCCAAGGTTATGAATTCTTATAATTTTAAGGTCTCATCCTGAATTTTAAGTAAGATGTGGTATTTCCTGGGGAGAGGAGGGGTGTGGAGTTGAAAAGGGTATAAAGTCACTGTTGGAAGTTCCTAGGAATGGATAAACCGAAGAAAGAAAAAAAACAAACCAGGACAGAAAATTTAAATATAAGCAACAAACTGAACACTGCCAGTAGAGGTGTGCCAGACTTCACTAAAGACATCACCCTCCATTGGCACAGCCCTAGAGTACCTCTAGGGATGGTAAAACTCAACAGATGGACTCCTCTTCTTAGCATATGTTGAAGGGGAGGGGTAACAGATATTAACTGTTTTGCATACTTAAAAACAAGCAAAAAAAACCCAACCCACAAAAAAACCCAACAAAACAAACAAAAAAAACCCCCTAAACCATTCTGGCGTACTTCAGAATCGAAGCTCACTTTGTAAGAGGACACAGACCATGCCCTCCATACGTGACCTCTGAATTAAGTGGCAAAAGTACTATTATTAACTTCTTCAGAAAGTACTGAATACCTCCCTCTCCTCCTGAAGCCAATTTCTGCACTGGTTTGGAAATGGAGAGGACAAAAAAAGGATGTTTAATTGTAAAGACTTAACCTGTATAAATATACAAAGAAACATAAGGGTGACTTCTCTTGCTGTGTGTTCAAGTCAGGAATTATTAACAGAAGAGCAAAACTATACAAGTTATGCTTTCATAATTCTGCTCCACTCTCCACAAAATATAAAAAGCCTGAATCACTCATGATCTGAATTATTTACAACATGGATGAAATTTGACTTAAATTAACTTCCGCAGAGAAATCCAAAGCATTTTATCCCAAACAGGCTATTGGGTTTTTTTTCTCTATCCATCACAGAAGTGGAAAACAGAATAATCTCCTGTCTTTCAAGCAGGATGCCCAAGAGACATTCACTGACCAAATCCTTTTCCTAGCTAGATGTATCAGTTCTCTCCAACGGTTCATCAATTATCTTACCCACATAGTGTAAGAGAAAAGTTGAATATTAAACAGCAATAATGAAAACCCTGAAATTGGACTAAGCATCTGAATGCTGCTTAAGTGCATTCAGGACACAAGAGTGCCTGGAACAGGGGTCAGTACCCAGCCTTCCTTCCAAAGCCCCCTGGGGGGAATTGTCCATATGCAGTTTCCAAGAACCATTAGCAAGCTCTTCCCCTCCATCCTGAAACTTTGTCTCTTATCTTGCACTTTTCCCCTCCATATTTCTGCTATCTTTATCCTGATCACCACTATACCCCCCCCATTGACTCCTGCTAATCCTCTCCATTCCTCCATCAGCACCCCAGGAGAGGGATGCAGTCTGCTGTCTGCTGGTGATTCGGATCCTGATCCCAGTCTTGTGGGAGACTTGGTGCTGCCTGAGCTTATGGACCATCCAAGGAAACAGTCCCCAGCAATTGCTAAATCACAAGTACCAGCACATAAATGGTGCTCTGGGAACACTCCTCCATTCTCACCGTGCTGCTTCTCCACCTTATTTATAGCTTGGATAGTTTCATTACAACTCGTATGCTTTGGTATCATCTCTTGAAATATAATTTTTCCCTTTTTTTAACTCCTTTGCTTCCTGTTCTCCCCAACTTCAAAATCACTGTACCTATTATAGCCACACTACTCTCAAGAATTTAGGAGAAATAGTGCAGATTCTTAACAAAAATACACCAGGGTCACTAAACTTTATTATAACACACATCCTTAAAATACCTCCACTGCTGCAGTAATTTGATAGCAAAGAATTAAAAAATGTGAGCCTACTTTACCAGCAAAAGCTACAGCTGCAAAACCACCTACAGTGTCATGTGAGTTTCTTTCAAGAGTCTCTGATGGTATCTTAGGAATGTACTTCTAGGTTTCCAAGTAACTTGCTCATCTTTCTATTTATAAGGAAGTTTCACACTTTCATAAACCAATGTGTTAGCATCTCATTTGCCTGCAATAAAATACACTAAGAGAATCTCACAAATAAACATGTGAATTTATGTTTACATTAATGGAGAGATCTCTAACAGCACACTTATACATTAAGTTTTAACCTTTACTATTATTTTATCTTTAGGGTCTTTTTCATTTGGCTTTTTGTTTTTTAAATACTGTCAATCTACAATGAAATACTTCAAACAAGGGTTACCAGTTTAACTTGTACACTACACAACTTCAACACCTATCTGTAAGTCAGAATTACTTCTGGAGCTACAGGTACCAGATGTAACAAACAAAAGGTTTCTTATTTCCTGCCCCGAAGAGTCTTCTAAGAAGAAAAGTCTACAGTTCAGTGTGACCTTCACACAAGCAGACTTTCTTCCAGACCTCTCAATGACAGATTTTCTGATAGTCCTAGCAACTGAAAAATACATGGAAGGTTATATAATAATTCTACTGCAATTCTCAACAGTGTAATGGACTAAACAGAGACCTAGGGGGAGGTTTATATTTGGCATTAACCAGGTTTATTACTTACAGCGTCATAAAGCAGAGTGCAGAATTAGAGATACACAACTGAAAATTTCTCAAGCATTTTATTTCATAACCTAGTGCATAAAACTTCAACATACAACAAAAAAAAAACAACAAAAAAAGCACAAAACCCCAAAACCAAAACACCCCAAAACCAAAACGAGAAATGAACTAAAGCAACATCTCATAATACATTTTTTTTTTTCCCAAAAAAAGCTTTACCTACAGGCTCAGAAGCAGTAAACATTCAGCCTACTTCCAAATGGGATTCAGAATAATCTTCATACTTGCAGCCTGCAGAATTATGAATCAAACAGATCAGGTTTTTATGCCTCTTTAGAAAAAGTTTAGTTGCTGTAAGCAGTGGGGCTTGTGGAATTCGGGGGTTTTAAATAACTAGGTCACTTTGAACAGCACAATCAGTCTTGGTCAGTTATTTTCAGTGAAGCGAATATGTTTACTTGTTTGTTGAGTCTTTTCAAGTCTCATTCTTTCAGCTTTAGCAATTAACTGCAAACAGAAAAAACATTGTAGAAAAGGTTAGAGGAAAATCACATTGTTATAATTTTACCTTATAACCATGAATATGTTACTCCTGAATTTACCCAACTTCATAAGAAAAAGCTATTCTGTGAAGAGCTGAGCTAACCCGTACATCTGACAAAAAAAAAAAAAAAAATAAATTAAAGCAGCTCTTTCAATATTGCCTTCAGAACTATCACAAATAGTAAGGCATCTCTTCAACCTCTGGACACTGCAGCATCTTTCATTCAACCCCTTCTTCCTCCTAATATCGTTGAAGACAAAAAATTGATTTCAAGAGAATTTCAACTTCAAAAGTCCCAAAATGCAGCTTCATGCAGTATGTTAAAACTCTCCCATTTTACTGCATTTATGCTGTTACTGATTTAAGGAAAACAAGGTCACACCACTAATAAGGAGCCTTAGGAATACTGTGTTATTTTCTACACTCAGCAAAGAAACAAATCCATAGAAATCCAGAGCAAGACAATCCTTCAAGCCGGGAAAACAGCACAGCAGGTGTCACAACCCTGCTGAGAATTCATCTTGAGAAATAATGGTGCACTTTGGAAGAACACTGATGCTCACTCAAAACTGCTCTGACCAGGGATGCATGCGTTTTCAGCTGTATTTTAGGGAGACTGCCTGAATTACCAGGGTACCTGGCTAGCTGCTTTCAGTGCTGAGGTAAAAGAAGTGCTCTTGTGGGATGTAACATGCTGATTTCCAACCTTTGTGTACTGTGTCCTCAGGCAGAAAACAAAAAGTCTGAGAAGGTTAAAAGCATTATTGTTTTTAAAGCATCCATACTAGAACACTTACAGATTTAACCACAGTACTGGAGCAAAGTAATCCTAACAATGCAAAGGTACAAGCTTTGTTACTGCGATGCCCCATTAAGATTCCTCAACCATAAGCAAGAACTCATGAAGTAACTGTTACACGAATAAGATGAGGAAAAAAAACCCCAAAACACAACACAGACTGCCTCACCTGAATAAACGTGAGAAAGCAGGAAACTTCTGTGAATCTAGGTACATGCATAAGGCACCAGCATAAATCCACATTAACCTATCTGCGGGAGCCTACTAAAACATAGCTGGTGCTGAGGTAAATGGGCATCTGCTCACCAGGCAGTCCAGTAAAGTTGGCTAGATCTGAAAAGTTTTCACCTATAAATCGAATTATCTACTATTTACCCATGATAAATGCTAAGTCCTGCAAACACAGCACAGGAGTGCAAAGGTGTGTTGCTGCATTGGCCCTGGTAGTCAGGAATGACACTCTACACATATGCTGCATGGATGCAGTTTGCTGTGCTGTAATAAATAGAGTTACACTCCTGCAATTTTACTGGTACATTTCCTTGGGCCCCCAGCATTTAATTTGATTTGCAATCCTTAACATGTTCTCAACAGCCTCAGACAGTAAGTTCTGATAGAGGACTTTCTCATTCTCCAGAGGCAAAGCTGATGTAAATATGTAACTAGGAACTACTTTTACTCTCTAGTATCTGAGAAATGGAGTAAGAGTTAAACTCTAAATACAAGTGAGGAGTAAACTGGCACACTCATTCAACATATCCAATGCAGAATCAGAAACACTGGAAGGAAGGCTCTGGGATGTGAACTGGACAGTTTGTATCAGTGAGTGTTTTCTATACCTACACCTCAAAATTTGAAGAGGCCTTAAGGATTCCCATTTTGAGATCATCAATTCAGTATCAGCACCTATTTCTAAGCACACCACTGTTTAGATATCCAGGTAACCCAGCCCTTTTCATAGATACCAACTTCAGAGAACCAGGAAAGGGGCTTATCTGTGCCTCTCCTCCCTCCTCCTATCCCCATAGCACAGACTGAGAACCGGTCCATCTTGCAAGGACACAGTTCCAGGGCCCCAGGCATAATCAGAGGAGAATAGAGTGGGCTGTGCCCAGGCATTTCCACTATCCTCCTTTCCCATATATTCTGTAAATTATTCCGCCCTTCACAAACACCCGATTCTCACTTGCCCACCAAATGCCTTTCACTTCTACCACCACTCCCACCCTCTTAAACTTCCTCCTTTCCTTCTGGTAAGAGGGTATCCAAGGTGTAAACTGGGTTTAGCAGCACCTCCCCCAGCAGACAAGCACCCAAGTAGAACGCTTACAGCCACTCAGGTCTTTGCTTTGTGCACAGGAGACTTCAGTCTGAAGAGTTTAACCCTACAGACTGATAAACTGCTTGAGCTCTGCATAAAACTGGCACTGCCCTGAAAGAATCGTTCTGGAAAGAAGGTTTTTTATCTGTATCAATGAATCACTACAATTGTTTTATCCAAGGGCTGAATAACTGACTAAAGAGAACATGCATTTGGAAGGGACAAGAGAAAGGAGCATAGAGATGATGATGAGCGATGAAGGCCTGGGAGAAAAGCCCGACACTGAACACCTTTTTAACTGCAGAGAATAGCTAGGCACTAGACACAAGTTCTGGGGAACCCTGGGACGTCTGATCTCTTTTGGACATTCAGTTCATCACAAGAACTATGCCAGAGAAAGTAAAATCTATACCAGTTTTTATTATGGGGGTGAGGCATAATACCAGAAACTCTCTGTTGAAATGACCAGTAACCCATACCCTGTCATGATAGTTTATGATATATCTTTTAGGCCCAAATTTAACCACACTAACTGAATTAAAGTATAAAGTGCAGCCTTTATTGTAAGCATAAATCAGACAATAGGCAAAGGCTCATCTTCAAAGAGAGATCTTGTAAGGGATTTTAAAACAGAATCTTTGCAAGAAAGATCCACTAATGGCATACACAGATGTATGTGTTTATGAATCATTACTTTTTTTTCTTCGTTTTATTGTGACCTTCAAAATATGTCAACTTGTGAGTACTTTGGGAAGAATTTTCAAATAAAAGATTAAAATTAAAATAACTATTAAAAGATAATAAAATTATTGAACAGAAAGAAACACTTTTTCTTATTCTCTGTCCGTATTTCTCCAATACAGAATGGCAAGAAGTAGGTTAAGAGTCACTGACTATAGCAAGCCATTCTTTTCTGGATGTTTTACTTAACAGTGTTAGCATTTAAATAGTATTCACTAAGCTTTGAAGTTAACACCTCCCAGCCTTGCAAGGTGATGAGTAAGGGGGAGGAGCAGGAGTTTGCACCCTCACTACTATGGTTAAGCAGAGCTCAAACAGTTGATATTTTCAAGCCTCCATGAGGTATGCTACTGGCAAATATACACCAGTTTGGTCAACAAATACCAAATCTTCAGAAGATGAAGAACAGAGACTTGAGAGCAGGGCACCTACAGTCTAAATTGCACTTTTGTTCAAAAAAGTAAAAGTACATTAAAAAAGAAAATAATTATAAAAATAATTATAAAATAATTATAAAAAAAGTCACAAAAAACCTGGCACACTCAGTAAAAGGCTCTGAAGCTGCACATTTCACATCACTTAGTGCTTTTCATATAAGCAGGAAGTGATGTGAAATGTGCAGCTTCAGAGAATGGCTAGAGTAAATGCCGTTTTTATGTCTTTAAGAAAATTAAATTGGTCACATGGGGAAAATGTTTATTCACACCTTGAAAAGGAGACTCATTTATCTATGAGATCTCTGAAAGAACGTTTAAACCAAAATGGTAATGTACGCAAAATATGCCTTGTGCAAAACAGTTTTGACCTGCGTAATTGCTGCTCTTTTAGGTCAATGTAGTATTTCTTTTTAATTATATATAGAGCAACAAGGGATTTTTAATTGTTTGCAACAATGGGTTTTTAATTGTTTGCATCAATGGGGCACATAGAAAGCAAAAAGTCTCCAAAGTCATCAGCCAATAATAAGGTCAGATGATTCTGAAGTTTTGCAAGCTCCAGCATAAAGACTACGCTCAAATCCAACTCAGAAGCCTTATCTGCAAGTTGTGTGAAGTAAACCTAGCAATAAAGTGTCTGCAAAATACTCTTTGGCTCCTCTCTGTCAGCTAAGGGATCTGCCTGGCTTAATCAAGAGCCCTCCATGCCTGAAAGGATTTTCAGGGGCAGGAGTGGAGACAGCAGCCTGCAAGTTCGGCCTGACAGGCACATCAAGGTCAAGGCTGGATGGAAATGTCACTATAGTTATGGTCTGGAAGCTGCTCAGCTATGGACGCTCACAGAGCATTTGGATTTGCTGGACCAGAACAGATACAGTGGGATATAGACTCCTGGACTGCAGCAGGAAGATACTACTGTTCAGAATGGCTCAGAACAGTAGACTAAAACATTTGTGTAAATTGTAAGATATTAATTCTTAGGAAAACAATTTTCTTTATCACACCTGAGAGATAAGACTATACCACTAGACCTTATTACACTAGAGCAAATCATAACTAATTAATTTTGTTACAAGCACACCAGACACGACTTTAGAGGAAATCCATCTTACAAATTAACTTCGTGCCTTTAGTCATAGACTGAACTTGCTCTGGTTGTCTCTATAAAGACAAAGCCTTGCATTTGGCAACTGGACCAGGACAACCACATATTCTCTACTCTATGACTGTTAAAATCCTGCAGCAAAATCAGTAGGAAGTCATTTAACTGGATTAAAGACAGCACCAAAGCTTTAAGTACCAAGAAATGCTTTTCTACACAAACAGAGTCACATTTTCAACCATGGCTGTACAAGAAAAATAAACTGTCTTGCAGATTACCTTCTCAGTACCCCGCTTCTTTTCTCGAGGCTGGTTAAGTTTAGCTTGTCTGTCCACTAGAATCTTCTGCCAGTAACGTTGTTCATGATCACCTTGAAAAACAAATTAACATTACATGACATGAACAAAAGTATTCAGTACCAACGGATACAGTATTTTCAGCTGTGATGACAATGAATGCTTCCTAAAATAAATAAATACATATGAAAATACCTGTTAGAGAAACTTGACAAATATTTCCCCATCAGTCTTAAATTTCAGACTCAGAAGTCACACAGCACTGCAACATCTGACCACCACACACCAATGTGAACAGAATCAAAATTTTGTCTAAAAGAGCCAAGTTTTCCTAAACAAGTAGTTTTACAAACTGACAAAAAGCAACCCAGGGAATATGCTACCATCACTCTCTACATATAGTTAGCAGAAGGAGCTCAGTTTTGCCTGAAGTTTCACCACAGCACTAACAGGCCCTTTGATTTACTGATGTACTCAATCTCTGATGAATTCTGAACATCTATCAAACAGGAAAAAAAAAATTTACTGCAAGAATGCCTGAGATAATTTTGTTTCATCAAAACCACTGTTAGAAGCAAGCTCTGGGGACTTCACGGGCAATTAGAAATATCTGAACATGGGGGGGGGCAATAATTATGCAGCTTTTCTCAGCAGCTGCGTTGCAGTAAGAAGTGGTCTGTCACTGTTGCCTATGGTTTCTGCTGTAGGAGAATTTTGTGATGTATAGTTTTGTGGGAAATCTTCAGTTGCAAGGAATTTCCCAAGTGATTTTGGAAAAGATTCACACAAAAGTGATAAAATTAACAATTCCAAGAACAAATTTAGCACACATTTTAACAGTATTATGTATATATTCTATCACAATAACATTTACACGTCACCATAGCTGTTTCTTATTATCTTGTCAGGTGAAAAACTGAAGATATTTACTCAAGTCCTAAAAAGTGAAATATTACTAGGAAAGCTTTAGTCCCTGAAGCAGGGAGCATTAAAGATTCTTTCCTTACTCTCACCTCATGCCACTAAGAAAAGCTGAAATGCTTGCTGTGAGTCCTTTCTGCATTCCTCAGAAGCCTTTCCATTCTCATTTCAACGAACCATTTGAAAAAAAAACCAAAACAAAAACCCCTAAACCTATGAATGGAAGGCTCCTACAATGTAGTACTTACTTCTAATCTACTGCAACACTCTTTCACATTAGGTTACAAAACTGGAGACAAACACACAGAGCAAGCCACTGTAAAATAATGTATTTCAAGTTGTTCCTGGATCTCTGGAGCACAGAACAATGGACACAAACATTTCTCAAAATGACATTAGCAACATTCAGTGAGTCTTCAACTTTAATTAACTTTGATATTCTCATGAAGGTTAATGCTTCCATTACAGCTCTTCCTTCTGCAGTCCTTAACTGACAATTACAGGTGGTTTATATCACTGGATGGGTGGAATTTAGGCCTTATGTGAGGATCTGTGCAAGAGCGGGGTAAAATATTTAAATACACAGAAAATAAAATTTCATCTGGACTGCTTTACCTGTTGGGGTTTTCTCGTTATGGTTTTTTTGTGTTTTTTTTTTTTTTTTGAAAAAAAAAAGCATTTAGGCTTTTTAGTGCATACCTAGAATGCAAAAGTAACATGAATACAGTAACAAAGTTTGAAATGCCTCCCTCCTTCCCCCTTATTCTACTCCTCACTTCCAGAAAGAGATTTATCTACACTAGGAAGACTAGTCCTACAGCAATTTCAAGAAAAAAACCCTGCATGAACTCAGCCGAAGTTCCAAAGTAAGTTGGTAACCTTTTCTTTTTTTTTTTTTTTTGTACATACAATTTAAAAAAGGCATTCCTCTGACTAAAGTTATTCAACTTCCTGAGGGGAAAAAAAAAAGAAAAAAAGAAGACATTAATTAGAAGGCCAAGTGCTAAAACCACTCTACGTATGTATCCATACTCTTAAATCCTTGTCCTGTTATTTCACCTAGAAGTTCAGTGTGTTCAAGAAAATCTTCATTTAAAGTTCTTCAGTAATGTCAGAATGTTATATTCATAGAGCTGAAATAGGAATTAAGACTGATAGTACACTGCCACTAAAAGTGATGTAAATAAATCAATATCAAAAGAACAAAACTAAGTGCTAAAGACAAGAGAAACACTCTTATTTCGCTCTGGATGGTGGCATAAAACCCCCATACCCTTTAACTAGTATGACCATAATTGCAAAATCGGAAGACTCACAGAAAACAAATGCCCTATGCTCTGACCAAGTCATCTCAGTATATCCACAGAACTACCACAATATACTTTTTACCATACTTAAGTTGTCTCCTGTAGTACCACTAAACAAAAAAAACAAAACCCCCCAAAACAACCCCCAACCAACCAACCAAACAAAAAACCAACCCACAAACAAAAAAAATCCAACAAAAATAAGCAAACAAACAAAACCTGAGAAAAGTCTTACCAGTGAGAACTTCAAATTTCCAGTTGTTTTTGATCTGTATTTCTTTGTATGACTTCATGATAACCTGTGCATCCGCAGGAGTTTTAAAACGAACGTGACATTCTGTGTCTCCCTCCAGCATGTCAACATAAGCAACATCAGCCAGTGCTGCCAAAGCATCCTATCCAAGCACAGGAGAGAACAGGCTTCATAAAACTAATCTAAAAAGAGTGACTTTTTGGGTATTCAATTTGTAGGTCATTGACATTTTCAGAAAGATGATTAAGTAAAAGGCAGTAACTGAACTTTTCCATTTAGTCAATGAACCTCTTGTCAAATAGTTTTGATTTCATGTATTTTCCTAAGGCTATTACTTGTGATTTACGAGCCTACAACATCTATTTATCTCTGATCCTGCCCTCCAACTTCAAACAGGAATTTCTGAAGATGTTTTTTGGTGGTTTTTTGTTGTTTTTTTTTTTTGTTTGTTTGTTTGCTTTTTTGTTTTGATCTCATTTTTTTTTTTGTGTAATCTTACTAAAGGAGCATCAGTAATTATCCATTTATTTCAATACTTTATCTGTATGGACTTTTTTTTTTAAGAGAAAAATTATTTGTGTACCATAACATTGATATATGTTGGTCCAAGAGAGAAATACCTGCCTTCATTGTATGCATGAACTATATGAAAAGCAAGTTCATTCACTGCAGATGATTTGAGAATTAAACAGTAGTAAACCAGCCCTTGCTATCTTTATGAAGTAACCTCTGGCTGAAAGCTGAAGAAGAATCACACCTGCTTTTTCAGATGAAGTACTTCACTTATAATACCTGCTGTTAGGGAAATTAAGCATCACCACAAATACCAGGTCAATTTTGCTCACAGCAGGCAGCTCAAGTAAGATGCTTCAATTCATTAATTACACACTGCTTTTAACCCTCCACTACCAAAGGCAGCCTTGAAACAAAGCAAAATTCAGTGGCATTTGGAGAGGCAACCAAAGGCACTTCCCACTTTAAATTCTGGTATCCCAAAGTCATGTTTTAATGGAAAATTACAAAGACCCAAACAGCTTGCTGGAGTTGCCAAATGCATGAGGCAGAGACACACCTTAATAGCAAGATATTGAAATAGTGAAGTAAAAAATTAAAACATCAAAATAACACTAGAACCAGTCCATAAAGACCATTTATGTGCATGGAAGCAATGAAGCCTATCTACCACAGTAAGAAACAGATCAATTCTGCAAATTTAGTAAGGAAAACCCCCTGATAGATTCATTGCTTTGTGGCAGTGTTTGCTGGAGCTCAAAGAGTCCACAAAGACAGGCAAAGCAAGTTTTTGTCAAAGTTATGTCTTGCATAAAAGCAACTAGTATAGAAAAAGAAATGCAGTAAGCATCGAATACAGTCTGCAGCTTCCACTGCTGACCCAAAAAAAGAGCTGGTGCACCCTAACTATTACTTCTTCCCCCTACAGTTGTATCCTGCAATTATGTGTCTCTACAAAAACTCAGCTTTAGGCTGTGAAAATTGTGGGAAATATTCTGCCAATCTACTTAATATGGAAACCAAAGACATGATTAATAACAGCAAGGGCCATCCCAATCTGATTTCCCCGCCCCTCACCTTTGCTTTCATAAAGCATTACTTTTCCTTGAAACACTTACCTAACACTAAACCAAAGGAGTAACTTGAAATATCAAACCAGGTTTGTTTTCAGCTATTGTGGAGGAGTAAGCTTACCTCCTGACCACAATATTCTAAGTTGTGATGCCAACTTCACCCAGTAAGGTGTATACCTTATGTCAAAGGGGCCCTCAAACCTTACAGAGACAACTACTATTCTTTCAGTGTCTCCAGCACTCAGACAGCTGCCTACAAATATACCTGGGCAGACAAGACTGATGACATTGAACCCTTGTCATCAGTTTGCTTTCACAGTAATTTCTCTCATGTTGCTTAGGTTTATGCACACACTAAACTTTACTTGCGAACAGCCAGTGACTTCAGGTTGACTACTCAGCCATAAATACAGGTAGCTTGATAAGACACGTCAGAGAGCACTTGCAATAGGGGAAAAAAAATGGGTGAATGAATTACTGGCCGAGATCTACTGCTGTCACTCTCACTCAGTTTGTTACTAAGAAAGACAAGTTTTCTCACACAGAGTCTGTTTTCTTGCCCCCAAATTCCTGTTAATGGTAAAAACACTGATATATCTTTTTATTGACCTTAATAGTGCCAGAAGAACTGGCGCAATGACCAATATAGAACACTGGGCCCACTTTGTCTTCAGCTCCAATTTTTAAACGTTAAAGAATTACTCATCCTCTAGAGCATTATGTCTTCCCAGTATTTTAATTTTAAACTTGACATTGCTTGAAGCAGGCTAATTTGCTTTGAAACATCCTCTCTACCCCATTTTACCTTAGTAAAATCTGCCATTAACAGGTACTAGAGAAGAATCTGTACACAGCTTCATGCCAAACAAATAGGAAACAAAAACCAAAACAGTCAGGCTTGTTTAAATGGTATTCCATATGCAAGCATTTGGGGGGCACTGTAAAAGGAAAGGCTAACAGCTACCCTGAGGTTACAAAGGCATTACCTTGATCTGCTTCCTGCCCGGCAGGGGCTCAGTGCTAATGATCTTCACAATTACTCCACTCAGGAACTGAGGTCCCATTGTGCTGGCCTTGGCAGAAGGGGCAGAGTCTTCACTGGCAGCTGCTCCATTTAAAAATGGGGGAAGGGAGGGAAGAAAAAAAAAAGGAAATTTTTTCATGTATTAGTTTGACAAGATGATATGAAAGCACATAAGGAAAGTGATGGACACAAGTTTCATAACTGCAGATTAACTGCTGGTTGTTTTTTTCTTTGTCTAGGATCAAGACTGTTCACAAGTTAAAGTCAATGAGAAAAGGGGGGGGGAAGAGAGAGAGAAGGAAAAAGTAGCTCCAAAAAAGAGTGTTAGAGAAGTTTTTGCAGCCTACAGGGTCGTCTTATAAGAATATTTTATATTTTATTGATCACAGTTACTAGTTGAATGCTCAGTTCTGGTTCTGGAATGATAAGTGCACTGGCATTGGAATGTTAAAGTACAGACGATCCAGAGTTAAAAAGAACAAGTCTCACTTGCTGAAAAATGCAAAAATCTATCTACAAGGACATAATTACAAAGCTACTTTCAAACATAATGCTGATAAAACCCAACTGCAAGCCATTTTTGAATACTTTACTTAAATTGTTTTCTAAACTGTATAGTCAAGCCTAAGTTACATCACCATACATAAAAAGATACATACACTTAAGAAGTGCTACTGGAATATGCTGAAATTACTTGTTTAGTCTTTCTTGACACTATTCCTTAGTTCCAAATCTATGTACATGAGGGGGGTTTGCTGTTAATTATATCTGACATTCAGAGAAAGCACCAGTATTATAGAAAATACAATCATATTGCAGTGTTTCTAGGGGACCTGTGTCTTAAATCCCTTCTGTTTGTGTACTAGAATGATGAAGAAAACAAGACAAAAACAATCACAAAGACGATTACATTTGCCATTTTCAGACTGAGGCTTTTTCTGGGCACAAGATTCTGTTTCCATCTCTCCCACAGGCTCAGGTTTGATCTGAGACATAGTTTTCTTTAATGAGGCCATGCTGGCTTTTTGAAGGGCCAAATATTCTTGCTTCAAATCCATCCATTCTATCCTGTAAGTGGCAACAGAGGCATAGGATGTCAGTTGTAAAGAAGAAAACGTTTAAAGCTCGATGACAGCATAAGACAACAGTTTATACACAGCTTAAGCTAAACTTGGTGAGCAGTGCGGGTCTTTCTTACCATCAGAGGCTTCCCTGTGCTTAGGTCAAATTAAACCTCATCACTATCTGCCTTACTATTTTGCTTTGGCTTTTACTGTTCCAGGCAAGTTCTAACAAGATCAACCTGTCATTCAGAGACTCCCAAATTTGGTTTACATATTCAGAAAGCATACACAACAGTTTGGTAAAGTGTTTTCTACTGGTGCTAGGCATTAAATTCAGAGACAGTGAACTCTGAATTCACTGAATTAGTTCAGTGAACCCATTGCTGTTACTATATTAAGTCCTTTATTTTCTAGAAAAATCATTGATGGAAAACCAAACCACAAAACACAACCAAAAAACCTACTAAGATAAGAACATTCCTTACCATTCAAATGCATTTTGGTTAAAAAATACCACCACATGGAAGCAATTTATACATTTACATACATTTAGCATGGAGATGTTTCTGCAAACAGCTAGAGCTTTGCTCCCCAGAAACACAATGCCTGCAGTGCCACTGCGAGAACGACTCATTGTTACCTTAATCTGTGCTATCAAACAAGCTGATAGAGGATTTTTAAAGAGGAGAATATCTTGTGGTAATGGTTTTAGCTCTTAACATTGACAACTGTATACTTCAAAAAAAGCATCCAGACTCACCCAGGATCATACATTCTCAATAGAGCAAAGACATTAAAATAACAAAAGACCCACATAAGGATTCTTGGAGATAAAAAGGCAACACCATTCCACAGCAAGGTATGGTATAAATACAAGCTCAAGGAGATACTTGCTGTAGACTTAAAGATAGAGAAGACCACGGGAATGTCAGGCAAGTATCAGCTATGCCTGTGCTCTTTTCAAACTTTTTTTCTTTTTAACCTCCTCTGCTATAATTAACTAACTTAAAACTTTCTTTGACAGTAGCCTCAGGATCTCGGTGGAAGAGGACCTGCATCGTTGATAGCTACATCCTTTTTTGGTTTTGGTGATTTTTCTTTTTTTTTTTGTGGACCCCTTTTACTTTAACATGGAGGTGCTTTCTGTAACTTGAAAAAAGTAAGTGCTTCCATGTTTTAGTAGAGGTGAATCCTGATCGCAATCCTGAACCAGCATTGAGGATACTATCTTCACTTTAACTGTAAGATTTTAACCAGGAAAAAAATGGAAGAATTTTGCCCAAGAACTAAAAGATTTAAGTGCCCCAGGGGTCTGTATGTTCCAGATTTTTTTAATTTTAAAGGACCCCCTTCGCTTTAACATGGAGGTACCTGCTGCCTAAAAAAGTAAGTGCTTCCATGTTTCAGTGGCGGTGGATCCTAATGTTCTTGAAATTAGATACAGCTTTAAGAAGTGTACTTGCCATAATAAACGTGTATGTAAGTTGCTATTTTAAGTCTGAAGGACCCCCACTACTTAAATGTGGATGTACTTGCTTTGCTCCTGAGTAGTAAGTGCTTCCATGTTTTAGTGATGGTGAATCCTTTGTTTTCGCAGCTGAAAACAACTTCCCTCTTCCTAGAAAATGTATCTGAACAGATATTGAAACAAGCTGTATTTGCACATGTGGCTGCTCTGTTAAGTATGATTTTGCATCGATATATAGCACAAGATTGCAAGGA
>JBCJKH010025392.1:0-46285 GCA_039877255.1 Loriculus beryllinus | reverse complement strand
TTTTGTTAAATTCAGCCTTAGCAGCCCCCCTTTCCCTTAGCTAAAGGGTATCCATCTCCTACCAGAGTTATTTCAGTATCTAAGCATTAATCCATAACCATCCTTTCTACAAAGGCAAAGCCTCCATTACACATGCTTGGTACCCTGGCAAGATGGGACAACCATCTGACAACTGCTGTTTTAACACTGAAGTGAAGTACAATAACCTGATGTTTAATTTCACTTATTTCTGTGTTCCCATTTGTTCTTTAAATTCTCCCTCTTTTTGTGGGAATCCATCACAACTAACTCATTGCCACTCTCTTCAAATAGCATAGCATTGATTTAAAAAGAAACTTGGAGAACATATTTGGATTCTATTTCCTATTACAAGCATATTTCTGACCTAATTAATCTAGTCAATTGGAAGCAACATACTTCTTTTTGATTTCAACCAAACCTAACAAAACCAACTAGCATTTCTCAAAAGGCTCAGATAGGCTTTTCTAGTGCAAAGCACAGATAAAAAAAAATCATTCTGAATTCACTTGTATCCCTAAATAACTAAGATATCTGTAAGAACTTTCTAGGTGGCTTCCAAGATTATCAAATAAATTATTCAGCACATATTATTTCCCTACAAAGTTCACCTACAAGCAGCCTGCAAAACACATGGTTTGCTCAACAAAGCAACACCTGGTGCAGCAGAGCACTGCATTGAATGAGAAACCCTGGAATGACATCTACCTGCTGTGCTCTCCATCAGTCACTGTACTGCTTCACCAAGAAGAAGGTTCTCATGGAGATTTTGTTAGATTTCTACCAAAACCAAAATTGTCGTGCTGTTCATGCTTTGATCTTTCTTTTTAGGGGTCTAGCTATTGTTTTGTTTCATCCTACTGACTGTAATCACGTATGTGGAGATTCCTTTATAAACACCCAAAAAAGAGAGAAAGCCCCTACTGTTGAGCCCCTACATGCTGAGCATGTTGGTCTGCTCTGGACCTGATCCAGCAAAGCACTCTGCAATGGTCTTAAGTGGTTTTTTGGATCAGGGCCAGAACACTCCATTCTTTATAGGATCGAACTTTCTGGTGGCAGCTTGAAAGTTTGAAATGAAAGTACAAACTAGTGACATAAACTTTAGTAAAAACCATTCCCTCAACAGACAAGGAGGGGTGATACTTGATTTAGTGACATCTGTGGTCATTTCGTTCCCAGTCATTGCCATACTGCTGTGACAGCTCATAATTGCTTAGACAGAGAAACTTAACAAAAATGTATTGTAACATTTCTTAATGGCCTCATTCCTTGAAAGACACCTAGGCAATGGCAAAAGAAACAAAAATCCTGTAACATTTCACTGACTGTGGTGCTCAAAGTGATTTGTTTCCTTTAAAGAGCCAGTCTTGGGCTGTATGGCAAGTCCACTGTTACCTACTGAAATTATTTGGAAACAACTCTGCTATTGTTTTTCTTCTGCTGTGGAAAGCAGATAATGTGAAGCTCCCCGTTCAGAGATGCTCTTTTGTCACCTCAGCAGATAAGGGTTTTCAGTCCATCCTCAAGAAATGGAGTCTGTCAAGGAACAGAGGGAGCAATCACCTTCCTGCCCAACCCTAACCCACTGCTGCTAATGCTCTCAGTGCACTATAGCTCAGCAGAAGACCCCATTCACTCCCAGAGAAAGCTCCTGTGTCTTAATGGGCTCCTTGCCTAAAGCCGTAGCCACTCCTAACACCATCCTGCAAAGGATTACATCAGTACCATATACTTGAGGTCTTTCTCGTCAGTGCTATCCCAAAGAGATTTCATCAGAAGAAAAGCTAATAGAGACTACAAGTCATGGAATGTGACATTAGCGCGCTCTGCTTTTTTTTCCTCTAAGGCCTGCAGGGAGAGATGCACAAAATGCAGTTTCAGTCCTGCCCACACCAGCCCACATTTGCTACTTACCCCAGTCCCCTGAAAACTTGTTGCTATGGAGGTGACCAAATGTTTTGCTCGGGAATGGGAACTTGCATGGATGGAGCTTTTGTGTGCTGGCTACAGAGCAGATAACCTCTCTATGCATCATGTAATAAGAAAACCACTTCACAGCTCTTACAGGTTTGTTACATATGACGTACTCTCAGCAGAATCTGCAGACTGAAATCAGTGGAGGAAGGAAGGGAAAAAAAAATAGAAAAAGCAGAATCGTGTCACATTCACCGTGCATGTCTCCCTTTGAGGACCCTGCCTTCTATACTCAGTTCAGATCTCTAGAGCCTGTGAAAATAATGATAATGGTTTTGCTTCCCTTGACCTCTTGCTCCCTTATAAATCAGAATCCTATAGACCTTTCCCACAGTGTGAGGGTCCTCCTTTGTATTCAAGCCTGTGAAGGTGGATATTTTTTATCGAAGCAATTTAATCACGTGGGTGTTCTCTCTGGCTTCAGAACTTGCTGTAGATGTGTGGCATGGCACTATTACTATGAGAGTATCCTGATTTGTTCAGCCACTTCATTCATGAAATAAGAGCAAAATAATTATTCGGAGCCTAGTTTAAATTTCAGCCAGCGTTAAGACAAATTTATTCTCTGTGATCAGAGAATAAACAATCATGAGTTTGATTATAAAGCATAATCTGTTTGAAACTATGACATCTTCTTTCCCCAGATTGTTAGGGGCATGATTCAAATCTGAGGTATCCAATTTGGTATGTTTTCACTCCAAAGATAAGCCTAGATCAGATACTAGGTGCTTTTCTCCGTTAATGGTTTTCTGTTTACCAGAATGGATTTTCCCTAGAGTGGGGATCCTGTTGCTCCTCTCTACAGGCACTCAAATGGACTTTGAAATTTGTCCAATTTATGTGTGCTTTGAGGTGTTCACAGCTGATTTAGTTGGCTTCATTTTTAGCCTATTCAGGAATAAGAGATCAGACAAAACTTTATGTAGAAGAGGACACAACTGCCACCAGCTCTTACCATCCGTATGTGTTCAAGAAACCCTCAGACTGCTCTAAATTTGACTGTGGGTCACCCAAATACATGTACCTGGAGACCAAACTATCACAAAGGGAACAAAAATCAAAATGGAACCTTGCCACAAAACTTCAATATGCTGTAATTGTATTAAACACAATACTCATTGATTCAAGGAATGAACATTTAAAGTAAAACCTTTTATGTATTTGTGCTAGCCTTTTCTGTGGCAGCCTGTAATGTGTAGCAAAATACAGCAACATGCACATCATGACAAGTTTTCATCTAGCCATAAAAATGTATATTATAAAATATAATATCTTGATAAGTTCCCTATTCATATTTTTCTATTCATCATGCAGTTGTTACTTTTGGTTCACCATGCTATTAAAATATGTTAATCATAACTACTGCAGATGCTTTGGTAAAATTACAGATGAGTATGAACCAATGATATAGGAAATATGGAGTAAAACCAGCAGGAACAGATATGCATAGACATCAGTATTTCACTATTCTTTGCCTCCAACATCTATGTCTGCAAAAAATGTGTTCTTTGATGTTATGTCTATAAATGTGAAAATATAAGTTGATACAGAGAATAATGACAGATTACCTTTTCATGTCCCCTTTGATCTTAGAAAAATAAAGACAGTACATTTGAGAATCCATCTATGACAGCAAATTGTGCCAACAAATCTGACCTGAGATTGTACCCCAGAATGGTATTCTCAGGGTAAGAGGCAAGCAAAACAATCATTAAAACTTAGTAAGCAAATGTGGAAAAAAAAAAAAAATCAGAGGAATTGTCTTTACAAAATCACATCCAGAACATACATTACAATCAAAATGCACTCCAATGCCTCATTTCTCCTGAAAAGACTGTCTTAACAGAAAGAGTGTAATTAACATTGATGTCACACTCCATCAAGTCATCAGTTACCGTATACCACATAAATACCCTTGTATAAAATAATATTAATTTTCCCAGAAAAAATGCTGTCCATTCTAGTGGACGTTATGTTAGTGCATCTCTTTATCCTGCCTACCTAATTCTGTCTTTTAGATTTAAACAAGCCAAAAACTCACCTTATGTTACTGCAGAAGCAATTTTTATTTTTGAAGGTTAATCCAACTCAGCAGGATTTAGGGATGGAGCTTTTGCCTGGTCGTAGGCATGTTGGCTCAGGCCAGACAGCTGTTTGGACATTCTCCACTGGGAACCTTGCCCTCAACACCCACAGTTGATGCACATACATGGTCTACTGGCTGCCTACTTCCATGCCCATCTGTTCAGATGGCATGGTGCCCACTCACAAGTTCGCTGGATCCTTGCCCTTAGTGTGTAGATGCCAGGCAATGATGGGCTTAGATGGGCAGCATGCAAAATACTGAAAATGATCATTTTTTTCCTGTAGGAAGTCCTTCTTCTGCGATAGCACTGGAGCATGGACACCACATGCTACCCTATACTTAATAACACCTGTGGACATATATGAGCCAGAAATACAAAGGGGGTGGGGAGGAATCTATTTAGGGGGTGAGGAGAGGAAGAATGGAATGATACAAAAAAGTTTCAAGGATTCTTGTGCAAGAATATGCTCTACATTGTCAATGGCAGTAGTGGAGGAACACCCATGCTAACTTGAAACAAACTGGCTCATGCATCTGAACCAAACCACAGCCTAGTTTATTTTGCTTTCCAAGCTAGCGTTCTTCTGGCACACAGCTTAGCTTAAAACTACCCTGGGCACTGCACATCACTCAGTGGCCATAGTGCATAAAAATCAAAGGCATATAATACTGAAACTAGTGTGAATCAAATTGAGACCTGTCTAAAAGTGTTTACCTTCAATGCATATTCTGTATATACAGTACTGCAGAAAATATTACATAGTAAACAAGGGTATCCATAAATGAAAAATGAAAAAAAGTAATTTTAATACAGATTTATTTTATGTCATTCCACTGAGAAAACCTTATTTGGTAACAAGGGATTTTTTTAATAAAAATTAGTAGAGAAGAAAAATATTTGGGTTTTTTTGCAGGATTTTGTTCTTTTTTTTTTAGTCCAAAAGCCATCTTTATTGCAGTTATCTTAGGAAAAAGTAACAATATTAAAATTAAAATATCATTTCCTTCCCAAATATAGTTTGATTAGCAGCTAATCACATAATTGTAATTTTATTACTTTAAATAATAAACTACTTTAAAATACGCTTTTTGTTAGCTATTTCACAATTTTAATTGGAATTATTTGAATAATTTTATATGTCCATAAAAATTCTATTGTATTTTTACAGACCATTCATAGCTTTTTAACTGCCCTTCATACACTGTATGGGAGTCATTAAAAAAGTTACATCCTGTAGTTTCTGCTCTTTGATTAGATGACCGAAACTTTTAAAAGAAGGAGGGAAGAAAAAGAGAGAGATCTCTGCATCAGAGAATATTTCCAATAGAGTTTTCCAGCAATCTTCCTTTCTGCCAACATTCTGACGAACAAACTTATCACGCTCACAAACACTAATAGAAAATTAATAAAATAAGTTGCAAATTCTCATTAAACAAATTAACAAAATTATTCTAACAAGTATTTTTCTCTTGCTTCTTCCCCTTCCCCTTCCCCTTGCTGAGTGCACCCCAGTACTGCTCTGATGATTATGGACATTTGCTAGCGGGTTGGAAAGAGATATAAAAGCTACGGCATGGATGAATCTGCAGCCTGGCTTGGGGCTTTCATCTAGTCAGCAGTGGAAACTTGTGCTCAAAGGCACATTTAAGCTGTGTCTAATTTCGTGTTTACTCTAGGGTGACTGGATTTGAGCACTCTGTCCCTACCCTACAGAATTGTTTGCTGCAAGGATACATCAGTCTTGTCTTTGAGCATGCTCCGACGAATCATTCATGTGTGACTACTTGAATTGTTTTGGTCTGGACATATTGTCAAATCGTTGTGTCCAAGCTTCACAGGATCAGTGAAAAAGGTCTTGGCTCCAGAATGAAATTAGATTTATAAGGAATACAAGCAAAAAAAAAGTCATTATGAAAATCCAGTGACAAAAAAAAAAAATCAAAGAATCTGATAAGAACTATTTTGCTCTGACTTCCAAGCTTAGTTCAATTTCTTTAATATGAAGGGCAAAAAAAAAACCCACTAAGACTGCCACCTTTCTAACTTTGAGGTTGCTGATTCCAAGCAACACAGAGGTAAAACACTGGCTTTTACAATGGAAAGTCCTGTTTTTGTCAGTGCAGGAATTTTCACAAAGTACATTTTTAATGTGATTGGAAGGAATATCTTTTGACACAGGTCATGGCTGACAATCCCACAGCTAAATCTTATTAAAAACTATTCAGACACTAAAATTAGAGACCGTAATACAGAACCACTTGGATACCTGTCAGATTGATAATACCTAGATGGCCATCTAACTTGCCACCTGTGCTCCCTTCCCTTTGTAAGGAGTAAGCATGCGATTTATTTTTTCCCTAGCCCTGTTGGCTCATATTAGTCTCTTGTATCATCACAACCTATAATCCCTTTTTAAAAAAATTGGTATTGCTTAGTAGCAATGTTCAAAGGACCAAAGTACATACACAGCAGAAGAAAGAATGAAGCAAAGTTTTCAAACAGATTTTCCCAGGTGCCATTATAAGCACTAACATGAAAGAAATAGACTAATCAAGATAACTGATCTACTTCAAGTAGCGTATTAAGCAAACGGGTGATTTTTGCAAAGGTCAATTAGCAGGACAACTCCTTCTTACTCTATTGGTCTCACAGTATCCAGCTAGGAAAAGAAAGAAAATATTTAAAAGCTTAACTTTTTTCACTCTTCCTTTGAGATTTCTCAGATTTATATTTAATTACAAATTCACAGTGAACTAGGTAAAATAGGAGTGATTACTAATATTGTTACACAGCTCTGGATTTTTCACTTGCAATCTGCCTTCACCTCACACAAAATATCCTAGCACATTTACCAAAACCTGCTGATGAGAGAAAAGTACTATAATGCAAAGGTTAGGGTTTGTTTGGTGCTTTTTATATGACAAAATTAGTTCTTCAATTATGTATTGGGCTTCAGGGTTCTTGATGTGAATCTTTGTCACAGCTTAAAAAGAAAAACAAATTAAAAAAAGGGTCATCCATTTGTGTCTTGGCAAAGTAAGAACTACAATTGCAAAATGTTATTGTCATATTGCTTAAGTGCAATTTCATTATTTGCCCTTCACAGACAAGGAAACATTTCAAATAATACAACACTCCCTTTTGTGTTCACTCCACAAATTGGTTCATGTACTGAAGAGAATGCGTAGGAGTGTGAAGTGCATATTTCTGATCCAAGCACATTGAATCTCCTGGTTTTACTCTTGTGGCATTACACTGACAGGAAACCACATAACGCTAATATAGCAGATAAGAAGAAGTAGAATTACCCTGCTTGAAACTTCTAAAGTGTCTAGACAGACTGGAAATTGCCCTGATTTGATTTTCCTCATTCTATTCTGATAGTCACCTACCTTACATACAATAGAAAACCTTCAACAAAACAAGAACCTTCCACTGCCATCCAAACTTCAGGCAGTGTATAAAGACAGTACTTACTCCAGGTAAACTGCAACAGAGGTCACTGACTTTGTTAAATATATACACACACACACACACACATATATATATATATATATAAAATTTAAAAATCTTACAAATAGAACCTCAAAAAAAAAAAAAAGCCAAATATTACTAGAAGCTTTGGTGGTAAACGCAGACAGAAATTTGCTTGTATATTTAGTGCATATATACCATGGTGTCAGCGAAGTCAAAAATGCACATTGCAAAATGGAATAATGCTTCAGTTTATTCCTTACATTCCAAGTTTCTTCCTCTTTTGACCCCAGTCCAAAGAAGTTTGTCAAATAGCACCCACCTGTCAATGGATCGTTTTGCTTCTGCACCCCTTGACATGGATGACTAAACAAGATGGCACACTTTCTACAACTGTTTATATAAATATTTTATCCAAACCACACTGGACTTAGCCTTGGAAATTTCTGTTTGATATCTCCCTGGAAGGAATCCACTCCTTATTTGAAGACATGAAAAAGTTATGAATTTATGAATTCTCTTGGTAGTTACACACTAGTCTTTGCAAAACGTACTGTAACTCTCATTTTATTTTGGGAGGCTTCCAACTTCCAGGCATTTCATCTTGTATTGCTATTTTCTGCTACATTAAAGAACTGTTTGGTGCCCAGTGTTGTCCCTTAATGTAGGTAAGTAGGAAATCAATTGCCTTTCAATTTCTTTCACATAGCTTAAACATGCTGAGCTCTCTAGGTCCTTCATTGGTAAGACAATTTTCCTAACCTCCTCCTTTTTTGTATTTTTGCCTCTTCCCCACATAATCTTCATTATTTAATATAACTTTTCTAATTTCCTGTTATTCAGTGCCACTAACAGACATGAACATTTGCTATCTCTCTTTTTCACTGTCACTCACAAGGTTCAGCACAAACTTTTAGACACCAGAACATCCAGAGAAGCTATGTTTTGCAGTAAAATCTCACAATACCGTACCTAGTTCTGGGAACAGCATGGCCTGTGTTTTCCATATATACATATATTTAGATAAATTCAAATGTACTTTCAGTGTTAAGCAACCCGGATTACTTTCTACAAGTGCCTTTACCCAGACCTATTTGCCAGTCCATCAATCTTTGCTCCATTTTAAAATGTTATTAGATCTGTTCTATTTGCTTCCATATCATGGATAAAAAGAATGATTAGGATCAAGCTTCGTACAAGTCCCTGGAGAAAAACTTTAAAAATTCACCCAGTTGATGCTGATTCCCCAGAGATTACTCTGAAACATGTAAATTAATCAGTTCTTAATCCATTTAATGTGTGCTTCACTGATACACAAATATGGCTGCCTTTGTCAATGAGACATCAAAAAATAATGCTGTTTTGTTAATTGTTTTTAAATATGTTTTTTTATTTACTTATGATAATTGACATCAACCATATTCCTAACTTTTTTTTTTTTTTTTTTTTTCTTTTGCTAAACCCTGCAACAATTTTTCCATTAGTTGACCCAATACTCTATTGGGTTAATTGACCTATAAAATTTTTTGAGTCATGTAATTTTTCCTTTCTGAGTATTGGCATAATGATTGCCTTTTTGAAACTTCTGTAATTTCCATGGCAACTTAATATTTATGGTTGAAATCAACAGGCATAAACCACCCCAGAACACTCTTTAAGGCCCTAGCATGACATTTAAATTCTCTAATATTTTGCCAAGTATTACTATTTTTCCAAAATTAACATCACTGGTAGATGTCATTCAACATGGTTTTAGTCATTAATAGTATGGAAAGTTAAGCATCAGTTTCTTGTAAACAAATCTTGCACAATTAAAACAAAACCAAACAAAAATAAACACAAAAAAGCAACCACCAAATAAACCTTACCACAAACTCTAAACCCCACAAGTATTTATTGACTGTTTCTAGTATTGCTGCATCACTATTAACAGCACGTCATTAATCTCTTAAAATCAGAGATAAAACTAGATTCATTAAATTATTCCTGTGCGCAGGGTTAAGAACTTGAAGAATTTGGAAAACCCAAGAATGCAGCAAAAGTATCCCAAGGAAGGTTGCCTGAGGAAGTTTTTCATTCTCCCATCCCTGGCGGTGTTCAAGGCCGGGTTGGATGGAGTCTTGGGTGGCACGGTTTAGTGTGAGGAGTCCCTGCCCATTACACGGAGTTGGAACTGGATGATCTGAAGGTCCTTTCCAACCCTAACTATTTTATAATTCCATCTGCTTGGACTAGCATTGCAGTGCTTGCAGGATTCCTCTCAATACAATATCTGCAGTGAAGTTTATTACAGGGAAGATTTTATACACTGTTTAGCATTCGGCTGTTTTTTCTGTGTAAGGGGCCTGTCTATAAGAGGTGCCATTACAAAACCTGGTCAATTAGTCAATATATCTCAGTTTGTCACTACCTGGATTCAGTGACAATAGATTATAAAATGGTGAATGCACAGCACACTGTTTAATGGAGAGAACAGAACTACCTGGAATTTACAATTCTTAATAGAAAGAACAGAACTACCTGGAATTTACACTTCCCACAAGCTGAAAGAATGCAGTTGATATTGCAGTACACTGTGTTTTATACAATCATCTCTTCATCTGTACAGAAAGTTGCCAAATCAAAAATGGGATAATTTGTCTCATTTATACAGGTGCACAACAATCAGAAAAGCAGAGGCAAGTAGGCATACTGATTCATGCTGATTTTTAAAATATCTGCTTATGTCTTCTTTCAGGTTTAAGCATTTGTGTGTTTAGAGTGGAGCACAATGAAAGATAAATCTAGCTAAATTATAATGCCTTCAATAATTTATTATAAAATGCCATAGAAATTAATTTACAATTTTTTTTCTATATAGCCCAAGAAGTATCAAAATTTATACTCAATAAGTATAAAAAATTTATATAAATCTCTGAATAAATACCTCAAAGTGTTCTAACGTCAGTATACAAAGTGCTCTTGACAGTTGAAATATCCGATACGCTGTAAATGGAGACTGACCTAAAAATATACTACACCAGATTTGAAGATCATCAGATCTATTACAGAAGCCCATTCAGGCACAGATATAGCAGTTGCTGTAAATGTTCAGAAAAAAATAGCATAAAGGCACATGTAACTCTAATAGGTGCTTAAGTGTAACCAATGGGAAGTGGAAATGATTGTTTGGACATATACTACTGTGAGAATTCATCTATTTATGGTGCAAATGCACACAGCAGTGTGTAATAGTGATTTTTTTCCCCTAAACTTTATTCCTTTAATAATGTCTGAAAGATTAAAAAGTAATCAAATGGTATAGATGGACTTCTTGTTTCTTAAAATTGCTTGCATATGCTTTGTAAGTGATATTTTTCTGAGCCTAACACCCTGTGTTTTGTAGGTCATACGGATATCTAGACTGTGCTGATACTGAAGGCACTTGTCCTTTAGCCTTCTGCCTCACCACATGATTGAGCATCCATATACCTTACAACCATACACCCTGTCGAGTGTTATTCTCTTACATATCACAATTTACCTCGCTTTCTCCACTCAAACATGCAACCAAGCTGAGCAACAAGCTGCTTCAGCTGCCATGTCATTTCAGTTTTTACACATCTTCTCTTTTTTATGTGTGCTCTACATCTCCGTGATGTCTCATCTCCCCGTTCCACTGCCATAGGCTACAAGTCAGGAACAAAGCTCAGGCTCAATGTCAAACAGAATGAAAATGGGAAAATATCATAGAAAAGAAAATTAATGGTCACAAACACAGCTCTAAAAATTCCATCCTTTTGGGCTTTGCAACTTTCCCTCATTTCTTGGCAAAATCTGAAGTAGAAAAGAGTAACAATATTCCTGTAGAAAATGCCTGAAAAGGTATTTAACTAAAGAAAACACAAGTTCAAAAATTCAAGGTGGAAGAGTTAGGCTTGCATGTTAAGAAATAAATAATCCCATGAAATATGAAATCAGCTTTTATCTGAAGAACAAAATTTCTTCCACTCCCCCCCATTTTTGTACTTTCTCCTTTTTCTTGCCTGATCACTGTGGCTTCTGGAAGTTCACATCTCCCAAAATGCACCAGCAATAAATAGTCTCAAGTCTAAGACAGAGAAATGGACTACCAGGCTGAAATCACAGCTTCTCCACCTCTGAACAGAGGCCTTTCTCTCATTTCAAAATAGGAAATTTCAAGATGAAACAAACACATGTGAAATCTCTCTTATCAACAGGTTTGCTACTTATGCCTTTAGAAAAAAAATGTTACTTTAAATCTTCTCTTACTGGTTTTTTTCTGTAATAAATAGTTTTGGTTTTCCTAAGGAATTCATGTCGTTTGAAACCTACATTTGAAAAAACAAAAACAAGCAAAAAAAACCAAACAAAGAAAACCCCACAAAAAATACAAACAACTACAACAAAAAAAAACCCATCACACCACCACGATCACCAACTAAAAAAGCAACCACCAAACCCCAGTACTTTAAAAATTATTGATCCTACCTACACTAACATCGCTGGCAAATAAACAGGTTTCCATCACCTGGAAACATGACCTTAGGTGTCATTAGCTATTCAGTTACTATGAAATTTAATTCCTGACCTAAACCTTTGTTAAAAATTGGGACTTTATATTTCTGTAAAAAAATAGAAGTTGCAATGCTCACTAAAGTGTAAGCAAAAGGGTATGCTTTGCTTTTATTCTCAAGTGATAGAATTATCTTGTTCAGAACCCTGTCTCTTTCATCCCCAAATGAGTTTATTTAAAATAATAAAATGAAACAAAAAAACAAAACAAAAAAGCCCCTGAAGGTCTCTTTTTTGTGGATCCCCAAAATCAAACATGAGTGAATACTAGTATGAAAAATATTAGTTTTTTTTTTTTTTTTGATCCAGACACTTGATTTATCAGCTAAAATACTTGTTCAGGAGGTAACACCATAATTTATGCTACCCTGTTTCTTTTTGTGTTTAAGCCTTACCTTAATAACCCACACCCTTTCACTTTTAAATTTAAGCACTTTATCTTTTCACTATTTGAAGCATATAATTTATAGTTTTGAACCAACATCCTATAACTAAGCTTTATGCAAATTCTGGATTTTTCCTTTTTTCTTTTTTTTCTTTTCTTTTTTTATTCTTTTTTTTTTTTTTTTTTCATCTTTCAGATGAACAAACCAGAGTTAAAAAAAAAATTGCTTCTTCTTTGGGGGTGTGCGCATTCATGATGACTCCTCAGTCTGTTTATTAAGTAATCATATCTGGGTACAAGTGTCAACACAATTTACGCTATGAATAATGTGAAGCAGATAACCTCAATTAACGAGTAATTAGAGTCATTTTCCTATTAAGCAGTTTTCTTAATTGTTTTTGAAACCTGGAACTAAAATTGTAATAAATAATAAGCGGCCAAAACATGCCCCTACATTAGCTTAATCCAGGCTCTTTGACTGGAGACTGGGAAAAATGCAGTATTAAAAAGGGCTGTATACCCACATGAAATTGAAAGGAAAGGGAAATGTTTTGTAGCTACAGTCTTCACAGATTCTTTTTCCTGTTGTTTCTGGATTTTTGTTGACTTTCCTCTTTCCCCCCATCCCCAACGTTACTCTCTTTCCTTTCCCTCTCTTTTTCATCCCCATGATTTCTCATATGAACATTTAATGTATGAAGTATTTGACTTAATAATTAGTGTGTATTGACTAGAGCTTATTAGGGAACAGCTAAGACACAGTGAACATGTAGGGTACTGTCTCTGTTGAACTACAGTTTATAATAGTGAAAATTTTTTGATACCTCGGATTCTACCTTGCCAGCATACTATATATGTTTATGTAAAAAAAAAAAACAAACAAGGAAAAAAGAAAGAAAACTAAATCCATGGTTTTCCCAAATGGAACAAGTAGTGGGTTTGCTGCTGGTCATCAAAAAAAGTTCTTCACTTTGTTATCAATCTTCAAATTTATACATGTCACATATCTAATCCAATAAATTAGTTTAGAGAGCATAAAAATCCCACATGTATTTCCCTGCTTACAGTACATGATCTCATGGAAAACACCTATTTTGCACTCTGTCTGCATAGCCAAAAATTAGGGGAGGTGGAGGGGGAATCTAGTTAAATACAAAAATAAAACCAGCAGCTGCTCCTCACCCTAAGCCAAAACAAACGAGGAAACTAAAAACTAACAGAAAACCTACCAAAAGTCCTGGGGGGGGGGGGTGGAGTGGAGCCGGGGATGGGGGGAGTATAACAAAGCAAAATATAAAAGTATAATAAAAAAAAAAAAAAAAAGCAGCAAGTATTATACTACTCTCTTCTCCCACCAACTCCAGCCTAAGACAAAGCCCCCTGTCTTGCAGGTACATTTATCACAATTGCAGCTGGAGACCTGTGCTAATAAGATAAACCTTTTTTACCTGAAGGAAAAACAAAGATTTTTTGTTAATAGTCCACGAAAGAATGAAAGTGCCTCCAACTACTCAAACCAGCTCTTAGTATGTATCTAACTAGACTTCCCCCTCCACCCCACAAACAGACACTTTGCTGTTGTCTTTACGTCTACAGAAAATTTTGCCAGCCTTGGTAGAATACAGGACTTCTATTTTCTCAGTTGTTTTAGAAAGCTTCAATCAGGTAATGAATCAAAACCAAGCCCCTGAAAATAAAATGAAAACCCTAGAAAGATGCACTGAGAAATTCAGGAAAAACTGGCAGCTATGGAAGGACATAAGCTGTTCAGAAGTAATACAAACATTTAAATAATGTCAGTTGCTGGAAATCAGACTTTGTGAGAAATACCATTGATTTCTTTTAAGTCATTTTATTAAAAGGTCTATTAATGCTTGGCTTGCACTTTGTGGCTATGAGAGATGTTGGAATGAAGAGCTATCAAAGGTGGTTATCAAAGTTTTTTCCTTTTTTCCATTTAACTTTTTTTTTAAACTGCTCATTTTGTGGAGGCAATCATTAGTGCCTTTAATGTGAAACAAAGCTTCTGGATAAGAGCTGCAGCTGAAGATCAATATGAAAGATATAACTTCAGTTACAGCTTTAATAACTTTAACAATAGGGAGCCTGGCATTGCTGGCTTTTATACATTAATGTAATTTAGAATCTACCAGGTACAAATCTTATCAAATGTTAACAGTGGCTGCACTGGGATTTTCCAGGTAAGAAAACTGCATGATAAATAGGAAGGATTTTAAAGGTAAACTTTCATGTAATCAAGCTCATCGGCCATAAAAAAAATGGGAAAAAAAAAAGGGTGAAAAAAGATCCTTCGAAAATGACAGCAATTTTTAACAAACTGGTGATTCATGGGCACATAACATGCTGAGAGCATACTGCAATGCCTCTCTTGTTTAGACCATCTTAAAAACCATAAGACCCACAAGACTGGAAGATTAGGAATTTCAGCCAAAATCAATTCAATTAAAGATTTTCTGCAAACCACTATATGTAGAAGTACACACCTACCAGGACATGCATTGCAGAGCTTTCAGTTAAACCACAGAATAGATGAGGAGCTTTTTCCCAGTCTGCCAGCAAAGCACCAGTACTGCAAACCAGGAACACAACCCTTCCTCCAACCCACAGCTCCACTCAGCTGCTGCAAATTCACTTTTCCCACCTCATTTCTTCTCATTTCACCCACCTGTCTCCAAATCCCTCGGGCTTTCTACTAGCTCCATGTTTTTCACGGTCATCATTCCAATGCCCCAACCTTTCCCAAGTTTTTGAGATTTGCATGGTAGTGTCATTCTTCTACAACAGTTTACCAACAGTCATGTTAGTTCTTTTCTCAGCTTTTCAACATTTCACAAGAAAAAAAAAAAAAAAAAAAGAGTCACTCTTCCAAGAAAAAAAAAAAAAAAAAGAAAATCAGATCTGAAAATGTTAAAATACAAATTTCGCATCTTCTTTACAAAGCTATTCTTAAAACCTGATGCAATTGGCAGGTTTTTAAACAATTTAACTTGTGTCCAAATGTCTTCAGGTTTTAGTGCTTACAGGTGGCTGCTTTAGATTTACACTTTAATTTTGAAAAATATCTAAACTGGGAGTACTGAATCTTCAGTTTATCATTCGCTGATAAAAAATGGAAAGCTCAAAGTTGAAGTAGCCAACTACTGAAGAGTTGACACCTGGCACTTTAATTTTTAAACATTTTTTTTTTTTCTGTAATGAGGCTGTAAAGTAAGAGTCTGTCTTCAGGACCACAGTCAAGAAGAATGAGCTTTAAGGATGACAGAACTGCTAATGTGAAGCTGAGTTGGTCCAAAACCCAGGTTTGATCCAAATAAACACACTAAAGTTTGGATGCTTGTCTGGGTTTTCTACTTGCCTTGGGGCTAGAGATGTCATGAGAACAGATTCACTCATCACAGCTGCAGTAATTCCAGTTCTGGCCATGGATGAAATATCCAGGAAAGCAACCTTTCTTGCAGAACTCTGAGGGGGTGTGGGGAAGCAAGGGAAAATGGGAAAGAGTATTTCACAGTCTTTCAAATTTGATTCCAACACTGGGTGAAGATTCAGAGATTAGAAAGGATAGCATATTTTGTTATTTTATCTGAGCTTTGGCTACGCTGTTAAATGCAAATTTTTGCTGTAACTGACAGGGTATGTGGCAGCTCAGATAGTCAATAATCATGAAAAGAAACGCATAACTGTTTCTAAAGTTTAGGCATGTTCAGTAAAGTCCTAGAGTAACAAACATAAATGAATGGTACTGGTCTCTGAAATACAAAGGAAAAAATTTGCTGGTTTCACCTCCCCACATAGGCTGTGTACTCAAAACCGAAGCTCCTTCTTTCTCTCAGTATCTTGAGCTCCTTGAAGTGGAAGGTTTCAATTGGGTCTTGGGCTCCTTGAAGTGGAAGGTTTCAATTCCAGTTTTGCCATGGTTGTGTGTGTATGCATGTGCATCCATAAAGAGAAAATCACAGGTGATCAAGACCTATTTCCCTTAAGGATATAAACCTCATTGAAAAACAAAATCAGAGAATAAAATATTACCATGTTAACATGACTGGATTGGATCCCCACCCAAAAAAAAAAAAAAAAGAAAACAAAAACAAAAAAAAAACTTGACTTCAAAGGGAATTTGATCTAATTTAGGACAGAAGAATGCTGCTGTCAACTATTTGTCTAAGAATAGGCACATTGCCTAACAAGGACACCACTCTACTGTCTGGTTTAAAACCTCCTGTCAGTGCATTAAGCAACATTTAGTAAGCATGTTTTTATATAGTGCAATAGCACATGTATTTAGGGCATGAACAAAATAATTTAATCCCCATTTCATTGTCTTGGTAGTGCAATTATTTCACTGCAGTAATAAAACAAACAAACAAAAAAGGCCTGGTTCTTTACCTCTCCTGTCATGTTGCATTGGGTCACTTTGTGTCACATGGTGTGATATAATGTAGCTCAATGCAAGGAGACACATGTCCCTTCTCATTGGGAATTTAAAGAAATGGAGCTTACTTTCCCCTGTGGGAAACTATCCAGGTCAGGTGCCCAAGACTAGCTATGGGAAGTTAGATATCATCTCAGTTTCACTACCTACATATTTCAACTCTTACAACATTTTGAAAGGAAACATGTTAGATGCCACAATTTAGCCATAATACGGTACTTAATAAAGATAACAAAGAAGAATATCATTCCACAGCTAATGTTCCTTGTCACTGTGTGCACAAGGAGCATATTGCCAAAATGAATTTTAAACAATACTTTTAAGCATGCTTTTTGAAATATACACTATAGAACATGAAAGCCCTCAAAGAAACCTAATACTGCTAAAAGCATGTGGGTATATAATCAAGGGAACAGAACTGATTAATGATGAAGCTAAAAGACTTTTTTGTTAAAAAGTAGTGAAACAGTTAAGCACAGAGAATACAGATTAAGAAAACTTGCAGCACCTGGGGCCAAGTTCCCCTCTCAGTTCACTAGCCTAAGTGTGGAGTAATTCTATTTCAATTAATGGAGTTAATAGGATGAGGATGGAATTAGCTATGTAATGAGCATGATTTAAGCATAACAGTTGACCCAGCTCTGATAGAGACTCTGTAATGGGTGCAAAGGAGATATGCATCATCCTCAGTTCCATTTTACAGGTAGAAACAGAAGAAAAGGCTAAAAGTCTCTTGGTATGTCAATGTCCAAGCTGGGATCAGGGAAACATGACAAACTCCAGTCCAGCTCCTTCTCCACTTGGTTGCAATAGATGCAAAAGAAGGCTATAATGGAAGCCATGTGAAATATTACATATATAGAATGTTATCTTTCTAACATTTCTAACATGTCGCAATCTCATTCCTGAAGCAAAGGTGTGTAACTTAATAGTGCACAGGGACATTGAGCATCAGAGTAGTAACTTCAGTGTCATTAACATGTTATATATTTGAGTGCTGCTTTTTACAGATTAAAATAGAAGAAAAAGTAGAAGCCTGAGTAGCACATTCAGAAGAGATGCAGGAAGTAAGTTTTTCCTACTGGTAAAAAAACACAAGGATGTGTGGAATGAACTGTGACATGATGATGATACAAAAGCACTGGGATCACTGCAATTTGAATCAGATGTTAAATTACAGAAAATAATACTATTCCAGGAGTTCTGCTTAGTTAAAACCTCATGTCAAGGTTTTTTGCAGCTGCTTAGTTGCCTTACCAGGAGAGCTCAAATGCTACACTTTGCAGAGTTTCAAAACAAGCAAGTTCTGCACTACAGATCCAATCCCATGACTGTCCTTTGGCTTTGAACAAGCTAAGAAAAAGGAGAGAAACATTTGGAGTTCTTACAGTTCACTTAATTTATATCATATTCACCATTTTCGCACATTTTTGATAGAAAAAAATTGTGAAGAGGATGTATTTTTTAACTTTTCCTTCCAAGCTCTTGTTGGTTATACAGACCCAGTCAGTGGTTACCACCAAGAAATAACTTCAGTCTTCATCTGTACTCTGCTCTTAACAAACCCATCACATCTTATGTGATGCAACCAGAAATTGATATTACAATAAAATCAATAATTCCAAAAGAAAAATTGTGTTTACCTCTTGCATTTCACTGTGTTTTCTGAAATAACAGTAACCTAGAAGATATTTTTGGAGTGTTTATCTGTTTTTCTATCAGTTTGGAAAAACATGGTTTACTTCTCTAAACGTTTCAAAGAAAAAAAAATAAAAAGAATTCATTGGTGTAAAAATAGGCAATAATATTTTGCTTTTTCAAAGATATGTAACATGGTAAGAGACCACAGGTAGCACTGCATTGAAGAGTGCTCAAACCACCCCAGACCACAGCATCTGACATTCCCTTGAAGGAAAGAATCATATTTTAAGGGAATCATCAACTAGTTAGGCAGAAGAGTAGGGTTAGGCCTGAATTGCCCATCATAGCCTTTCCAGAAGGCACACATGCTTTGGTGTCTCCAGAAGAGGGTGGTAACTTTGGGCAGACATCTTACATGGTGAGTAACAGAGTTCCTGGCCCTTCCCCAAGCTCTCGCACCAAGCAGTGACACCCCATAGCACCAGATCCTTGAGAAAAGCCAGCGCTGGCACCTCATGCCTCCACAACTACTGCCAGCATAAGAGACAAAAAGGGCTGTTAAAAGGCAAGCACAGATGAAAATAGGAAACAAAAGAAGTAGAACATGTTTTTTAGATGGTAAATTAAATAATATTTTCACAAACAAGTTTTCTTTCTTTCCCCTCAAGATAGACATTACAACAGAGAGAATGCCACATCTGAAGGAAAAAAAAAATTAAAAAAATAAAAGCTTTAATTTTTTTACTCTTTTTTTAGTTTGCTCTATCAGCTTAAAAATATTTTTTAAAGTATTTACATCATGCTTTCTAAGAAACTCAAAGGGATTTGCAGGGCTTTGAAGAATGCACTGATCTTGTCAAACACCCCACAAATTGTAGACAGCTGTATTAATGATAACACAGATTCTTTCACTGGATGCTAGGAAAACAACAGGGAGATATTCATGGAGAAGATGCTAAACTTCCAAGTAATAAATTCAGCCAGGAAAGTATTTCAATATTAAGCATTACTTGAAATAATTGTATTTTCAAGGGATGGATGATGTGAACATCAACATTTTGGAGTCAGCAGCTCTTTTAGAGGGAGTCTCCCCCTTTTTCCGGGGTGAAGGGGAAGAAACTGAAAAAAAAAAAAAAAAAAAAAGGAAAAAAAAGGAAAAAAAAAAAAAAAAAAAGAAGGAAAAAAAATAAAAAAGCCAAGCCATTTGTCTTAGATTTGTCTTGTGCAGCATCAGCAGCTCCACCTGTAATCTCTAGTGCTGCTCTGCCCCCTTGTGCTGCTGCAACTGCAGAGCAGCCGCCCGCGCCTTTGTGCAGGAACCGCACGCTGAAACCTCCCCCCCGTCACTTCTCACTTTTCTGGCAAGTTCAAGGTCAGTGCCTAGCTATTTTCAGCTCATCTCTTCTTGATCCATGCAGAGAAATGACAAGGTAACGTGATTTGGGGTCAGCTGTATTACAGGAACCGTTACATAAACGGAGAAAGTGGAAATCAATCCTAGCTGACAGTGTCTTCAGGATAATCAGCGCTCACTCCATGCCGCTGTCAGCTCTCTTGCATCAAACACCATGTTACTTCTGTCAGATCCCTTTAACTAAACCATATTCTCACTTTTGGCAAAGTAAATAAATATTTCACTTGGGCTTGCATTTAATTCATTGTTTGGAGAACTTTAGCACTCTGGATTTGCAAAGAGTCCACATTTATATGTGAAAAGACGTCTTAGCCTGTCATGTCCATTACTGCCTGCAAAGGGTGTTGGCAAAGATACAGGCGAGTCTTATGAAATATCCCGTTCTTCATGTTTTGTGCTTGATTTCTTTATGCAGATGACCATTTTCCAATTCTCCGTTATCGAGTAGACATCGGCTTCCCAAAGTGCTTACATAACCCATGGTCTCCCTCACCCCAACCATATCAGGGCTTTTCCTCTAACGATTTAGGACACCTTCCTCAATTTGTTTGATTATTATTACTTTATCTGAACCATTTCCTCCCCTAACTAGACATCTTCCCTAATACAGAATTATGAACATATCATTTCACAAGATGTGCCGTGTTAGCCGCATCTCGATGACAGCACATGGCATGTCAGTTTAGGGAAAGAACAGCGATTCTATCCCACCCACCTTGTGCTCCCATGAAACTGCCAAGCCCGCAGTACTCCGCTGAAGAACAATTTACCATAATATTAGTTGTCAGTAAATTCAAAGACGGAACTCCTAAAGCCATAAAATGGATTAGAAGCAATTTAAAAAAGAATTAACAAACTAGAGTAAGAGTATACTGTCAATAAACAAATGCTTCATCATAGCACTGTAATTTGGAATTTTAATTACCCCTCTGCTTCTGTAACAAAACAATGTCTGAACTGGCAGCCATTTGAATCTCTCACAGGTCATTGAGCATTCTAGTTAATTACTCTATGAATAGCCTGTTTTTCTCCCCTCTGGAAACACGTTTCTAATGGCAGTCAAGGTCTGACAAATGTGTCATCTACATAATTAGCTAGGAAGCAACACAAAACATTAAACATGCTTTGTGCCGACAACTATCAAAACATTTCATTTGTTGTCAATTATTCATTACTTTGTAGGTTCTGAAGGGGTTGTTATTATGAAAATAAGTCCAGATGCTAACAAGGTTAGATTTTTTTTTATTCAAATTAGTAATCAGAGGACTAACTTTAAAAAATGCGTCCGGTGTACATTTATGGCAGCATTCAATCAGTACTAAATTATAAACGAATTTAGTTAAGTTCAAGTTAAAATAGCCATGGCAGAGCGCATACACTAATTTGTAGAGTTGCATCTCTCTTTGAAGTTTTAGGATCTAAGCTGAAGTAGCAAACTTTCAGAACCTTTGGCAAGACTAATTTGTGCTTGGTAAATAGAGTAAAGATTTTCACAGCATGAGATAATGTAAGATTGAAAAAAAAAAAAAAAAAAAAAAGAGGTTTTTGAACCTTTTTTCTATCCTTCTGTCATGCTGAGTGAAAGTCAAAATCAGCAATTCTGACCCACATAATATCGAGTCTGAACTTCAGGCTGGTTTAACAAGGAAGCCAAACCAGTTACATTCACCACCCCCTTAATAGAGCTGAAATGAATTTATCCTCGCTTTTAAGAAGAAATGGGGGCTGGTTGCTGCCTATCAAGCTACACAGCTGAAACAGTACAGTGAAAATATTTGGAGGAGAAATAAATAGGGAGTTTAACAATACAATTAACTTCTTTTTAGCCAGAATTATTTCAGTTGAAGTGCTATAATTCAAATATACTAAAAAGAATACCTTCTCAAAGTGCATATAAAAGGAAAAAAAAATAAGAAATCAGAAAAAGTCTTGCTCTGAACCTGAAAATACTTCTGCACACAAAATATCAATCCTGAAAATGGGTTGGAATGCAACTTGCACTGCTCTATTGAGTAAATTGCTTATTGAAGGTAAATTAAATCCTGAAATATTCTAATACATAAGTAGTCTACTTTCAGCTTCTAAGTCAAAGGACTTTAAGGTATGCAGAACATACGTGAGCATATAGGGGCACATCTGGGAATGCTGCCAGTGGAAGATGAGGGCCTCTGCCTCAGAGGAGGAGCAGCTCCTCAGGTGGGGATCAAGGGACTCCTGTGTTGAAATAACTGAAAAATTGGAGTCAAGAGCCAAACGAGTCTGTCCACAAGTGTGAAACAAACCAGAGAGCAGATCTAGCCTTTGAAAGCACAAAACCAGTTTGAATATAGTAAGAGCACATATGACACACTTAATTTCTCGTTTTCCTGCACTAAAAATGAGAATGACCAATGTTAATCAACAAATAATTTTTATTTCTCACAATTCTCATGTTCAAGAAGTGAAACTGGACTGTTTTCATAGACGCTCTGCTTTCATAACTACCCTGAAATATTTAAAGTGAAAAAAGGTATAAGTTTGCATTTATTAACAATTACTTGTCATGGGAAACTCATATTTTTCTATATCCCAGTGCTAACACCTTGTAATACCTTGAAGGGAACATAGCTATTTCCTTAAAGTGATAAATGTAGATGCAGCTATAATGGACTAGTGAATGATGATAAATTTTCAGAGTATAATGCCTGAGCAGTCGCTATAAGAACAAAATAAAGAAATTATTCCATCTCAGATGCACACAATTATTATAGGAAAAGGTCTTCTGCTTTTAAAAATATTTTGTTAAGATTTGTTTTATCCTCCAGGAAAGAAGAAGTAAACTGGGGTAAAAAAAAAAATGAATCCTCAAAAACTGTCCCTAAATAAACTATACTACAAAAGAAGCTCTGATGATCTCTCAGAGCTGGAAATAATCCATTTTCAGCTAAAAGTACCCATAGCAATGAAACTGAAAATACTCTAAGAGAGGGCTGGAGACTGTCTTGTAATTAACATTAAACAGATAACATATTTACAAGGAAGTCAAAATATTTTGGAAGCCGATAATCCTGTAAGCCTTAACGTGGTATAAAAACAACAAATAAATGCAAAGTGTTACTGTTACACATGCCTGCCTGATCAATGGTTTTCACATATTGATCTATAAATGGAGTTGACAGTCTGTGTTGGCTGCACATTTTCCAAGCAGCTCTATTTTTGTACAAAACCAATACGGGCAATTACCTTTGTTTGAGATGCCAAGTCTTATCAATTCAATGTGATTTAGTGTCATTTTAATTAAATATCAGGATCTACTTCAGGACAATCTATAAAAACAAAGCCTCAAACTTAACTATAAGCTTGATTTGAAGTAAACATGTACAAGCCCTGCAATTTCAAAATATGGCTCCAAAACTCTGCTAAACAGAAGGCTTATATTTTTAGCCATTTTATTTCTGTCTTTTTGGCTAGCCATAACTTTGGCAAGTGTTCTATGATCACAAGAGTAAAAAACAAAAGAAGATTGCTTCCTGTTTCCTTGATAATGTATTAGAGAGATAAATAAACCTACCCGTCTGTTTAACCTAATCAGAAAAAAGCTCTAATACATTAACATTTTGGAATGTCTAAATAGGTTCTAATTCTTAATATAGACACCAATAAAAAAAGACATTTCATTGTTTAAAGTTGTTCTGAATGATGCAAAATGCACTTTCGTGGGTTTTAACAGATGAAAATAGCAAATATTCATTTACATTGCTAGTTCAGATGCTAACATAAGCACAAAAAGAGCCCTCGCTTACCAGTCTGTATCCAGCTTAGTGATTTGTGCTCTTTAAACTCTACATTAGTATCAATTTCAGCCTTTGCACAAAGCTGAAGCATTCCCATCAAAATAAATAACATAAACCCCTAAGAATCTACATTTAGCTCTTCCATCAGTTAGCTTATGCATTCCACATTTGCATCTTCCCTATTATAAAATGTGCAAGTGCATGTGGACCTACTGATGTATGATGTATATCCTTCTTTGTCACTCTATAGAAAATAATCTGTCCACCCTCAAAACTATAGCTCCAGGTGTGCTTACAAGCACCACAGCAAATGCTTGAAAATACAAAAATATCCTTTGGAGAAAATTATGTATTTTCTTCTCTATAAATTACCAGTCATCCTTCTAGTTTCGTACCTGGTTTTTGCACTTCGTTGTCCAGAGTGATTTTTTTTCCAAAAAAAAAAATAATTTTAGAAATGCATTTTTTCTACTGATATTTCAAAGTGTGCCAGATGCTGATTGCCTTAATCCACTGAAGTCAGTAGGTTTTGCATAAGTTGAGTAAAAAGGATTTGACCCATATATTAATAGAACATAATTCATATGCCAAGACATGGATGGCAAAAGAGTAGTATGGAATACCTTTTCCAGCTATTTCTTTTTTTTAAAAAGAAAAATCTCTCCAATGATAGGACAAAAATATTCAGTCAATGCAAAATAGAAAACAAACATAATCAATGGATGCCTTGTAGATTATATTCATCACAGAAACAGAGGCAGATTGTTGCAAACAGTAAATTTACAAATAGAAATATCACAATAAATCCTTTTTATTTTCAAGTGCAAAATGAATTAGCTCTGCTTAACACACCGGTAATAGGGATCTGTGTGCCTTTAAATGCAAAATTGAAAACTGTATATATGAGTGTCCCAGAAAAGAAGAGCATGAATTTTAAAACAAGATTACTAACTGTACATATACATATATATGAGCGTGTGCGTGCGTATCAGTTGGACCTTGCTTTTTTAAGACACTTGGACAGAGTACGTTCTTCCATTACTTTCCCCAAAATCCTTCACAAGTCACATGCACAGATTCAGAAATGTTAGTATGCGATTGGTACAAGCAACTGATATTTCACTGGTCTTTTAACTTGAATCTCACTGCATTTAAAGCGCGTATTTGAAAATGTTTGGATCCTTAGGAATTTTGCTTTTAGTTTTGGGCATTATCAAACAACTTTAAGAAGCTTATTTAAGTAAACGCGCCAAGACACTTTCAGTCTGTCAATATCTAGTCAGAAAATTCTACATGGCAAAAAGAGATGAAAAGAATTGAAATAGAAAGGAAATTAGTATCATGGCAGGCTTTCAATCCATTATGTCAGAGCCAAGTTTGCTTGGTAAAATGACATATCCTCAGTAAAATTCCACTTTTATATAATTAGCTACTAAACAAATGCAACACAAAGCAACTTTTCAGCTCTCAGTCAATGAATATATATTGTACCTGCTATGGTTATTGGGATGCGGCAGTGAATATTTATATCTAATTTAACTTTTTAGAGCCCTTGCTCTGGAACAGTCCAGCATACTATCCCCAAAACTAAAGTTATGTAACAAGGTAATATCAACAATGAGAAACTGCAGGATAAAATCCTGCCCAAAAGTGAAAAATGCTAATTTTGTCTCATTTAGCAGCTGGATACAGAAATGCTCATTAGTTTTAAGAGGGTTAATCCTTTTAACTTTTGCATATTGATATGCCAATTATGCCTAATTGTACAAGAGGCATCAGTCAAGGTAATAGTGCATAAACACATGAAAGTTATTAAGTACATCCCAACATGTAATAAAGTAGGTGTTAATTGGTAGCTGAGTTCTGCAGGCTATTGAGGTGGATAATTCATTGAGAGATGGATCACTTGTAATTTCTCTACATAATTCCTTTTGCAGTCTCATGCTGTGATGTTTTCATGCTTGTCAAAAACGACTGCAGCCTAGTGCCTTTTGTTAAACACAGCCAATAAAATATGTTAGGCATCATTAAATATACTTAACTTTTAAACTTTTTCAAAGATACAGTTCTTCCTGATAATACATTATAGTATTCCTAGTAAATTACTATAAGCATTGTTTCAGGTTTGTAACGGAGGAACATTTCACATCAGATAAAAAGGAAGAGACATATAGCGTGTCTGAGGCAAACAGTATAATTTAAATGGAAGGTATTTGAGTATCTTATCTGCTGGTAAGATCTAAAGAGATTTTTCTTTCTAGAAATACAAAGTGAAATCAGTTAAGTTTTATCATTATATCAGATAAATTAATGACAAAAATTATGTATTTCTAAATAAATCTGAATTTTGAGTTTGACCTTTGAGTAAAAAGGAAAAAACACAGCTGTTTTTGCAGGTTTCCTCCGTTTAATAACTTTTTAGAAGCTGAATATTTCATAGGAATCCATTACATCAAGAAAACAAAAAATTAATGGTTGGCATGGTTGTGAGAAGTGATGAGACCTGGGACTCTGTCCCCAGCTAACAGAGTTTTTTCCCTCATTTGCATTCTCTGAGAACAAAATGGATCCGGAGTCCAAAAAAGTGGCTAACATTGCATAAATAATTTTGTAACATCATATGGCCTCAGCTGCAAGTTGCCACCATTATGGAAGAAAATTAACCAGGGGAGACTCATATCAATCAGTTTGTTTAGTTGCTCCGAAGGAGTAAAGGGGCAGGGACGCAACTGGCAATAGAGTTCATCACTAACTAATTTCAGAAAAAAAATGGTAATAGATAAAAAATTAGTCAACTCTTTCAACTCTGTCAACTATCACAATAATAAAGTAACTTCAGTGTCTGACTTGTTACAGTTACTTCATCTCTACAGCAAGACTTACTTTTGTTACAAAGTTGGCTTTTATTTATAGAGTCACAATTTCCATTTTTTTTCTTTAGTTAGCTTTTACATTTTGCCTTTTGAGAAATCGTAACATGCATCTGATACTGTAAGTACTATGTTCTACAGCAGCCATATTTAAGTACTGTAACACTTGAGAGTTGAAATGCTGAGTAGATGCTATGATCATGGCCATCAAAGACAAATTCGTTCTTTCATTGAAGGAAAATTGTTATTCCTGTGCCTAGCCATATTTCTAAAAATGTATTAGTGTCATTAAATCCCTCCTTGCAAGGGATAATCACAAAACTTATCTTAGCCATGAATAAGGTAATTCTGTAGTTTTTAAAATATCGGAAGAGTCAGAAACTGTTAGAAGTATTTTACTTACAGGCTCAGGGACTTTCACATTCTCTGACAAAATCATAGATTTGCTTTGGCTCAGTCTATCGTGGTGACTACTGGCAGTTTTGATCCTCATTTGAACAGTCCCCGTACTGTGGTGGGAAGGATTAGGCTTTTCAGAGGCTGTATCAGAAGCTGTAGACCTTTCCATGGTTACTGGGTTGACCTGAAGAACGTAAAACAAGAGCATTAATTTAGGAACCCTCCATGCAAAAATGTATCATGGCCAGTTGTATGTCACTGTAGTAAGGAGAAGTTGAGTTATCTTGCTGACAAGATCTTGATCTTCTTTGAACACCATGATAATTATCAGCTGTGTCAGCCTGTAGTTTTATTATTGCCCTTATCACTCACCCATCCAAACTGCCTTGGAAGAGTTAGTTTATGTAGAAGATTATCCTTATCTCAAAAGCCATTCTCGTCTACGGTGTAATCTCCCTGCAAGCCTCTGTCACATCCAGCTGGCAGCCACTACATTTTGTCTTTGGCCCTGCTCACACTATACATTTTCAATCTTGCAAAGGAAAACATGCTGTG
This sequence comes from Loriculus beryllinus, assembly GCA_039877255.1. Classification (NCBI taxonomy): domain Eukaryota; kingdom Metazoa; phylum Chordata; class Aves; order Psittaciformes; family Psittacidae; genus Loriculus; species Loriculus beryllinus. Next base: position 18,664 of record JBCJKH010025392.1, on the reverse strand, counting down.
AAGTCAATTAACATAACTTACCTCCACAGTTCAATACATGCATGTTACAAGAGCATTGCAGGACCATGCTAGTGTCCTAGATTCAAACCCAGATCTAATAAAACTTCCCTTATTTTTTTACATTCTGCCACCAACAGAGATGGGATTTTTATTTCCCTTGTTCATTTTTAAAAATTTCGAAATTAAGAAATGGCTGAGCACACCAGCTGTCAAGCCATTGGAGAAATAGGAGGAAACTCGTAGAGAATGATCACCTTCTCTAGCAGAGCTGCTGTTCAACCACTTGTGTCAGCCTTAGTGCAACTCAATAAACCGCATTCTAACTATTTAAATTCCCAAAATGCTTTTCATCAGCAAGAGTTGCTTTATAGTTCTTGTACAAAACATCAGGACAGTGATGTACAGCACTTTCTCTACTTTCCTCACTCCCTTCCCCAGTTCACCCTGGCACTACTATATGTAAGCTGCGGGAGAAGTAATATGGTAAGAGTCACAAGAAAACTTGCTATTTGTATTGCTGTGTAACTGTACGAGAAAATGAGTAAGGAAGAGATACTATATAAGCTGGTTTCCCAATTATGGAGCCAGAGCAATGGAAATCCATTTAAATGCAGTTATAATATAAACTGCTGAAAATCATCATTTTCCAAATGTATTTGAAGGTCACAACTTTTTCTAGCAACATCTCCCCAACATCTGAAGACTCTAAAAGATGAAATTCTCTGATTTCAAGAATGTTAATTTCTATGAAGGTATCAGAGCAAAGGAATATATGGTACCCTATATGGTACCAACATATGGTGTGAAAGAAGGAGATGAAGAGCACTACTGCATGTCTCTGAGCAGGACCATAGTGTCATGCTGGTGGAAGGACTCAACCTTCCTGCCTTCACCCTCTCATGGCCCTGATAAATCAATTCCTTACAGAATACTGCCTCAGATATAGAGAATGATAATGAGAGGTCATGTAGTCACAAAATGGTTGAAGTCACAAGAGACATCTGAAAGTCACCTGGTGCAAGTGCCCTGCTCAGGCAGGACCAGCTACAGATGGCTGCCTAGGGCCATGTCCAGAATGCTTTTGAATATCTTCAGGGGGATTTGAACTCATATGGCTACATATATGGAAATACAAGGAAACACAGCACTCTGGAACAGAGAAATGAGAAGTGCTTCAGTATTAGCCATTGCTTACTCAATAGTATGAGCTGTGTTAGAAACACTGATTTTAATAAAAGCAACAGTAAAGCTTATGATCATGGCTACCTCCCACATTGCATTAGTTACTCAAGGTTCTGTACAAAAATTAAATCACAGAAAAAAAGAGGAAAAAGTTAGGCTATTTACATATAGCTAATATTAGGCTATAAATTAGGCTATAAATTAGGCTATTTACATATAGCTAATTAGGCTATTTACATATATCCTGATGCTCAGGATTATGCATGTCTGTTTTTGCTGTGAGTTGGTATACGACACCAAGAAAAACTCTATGTGGACCTTTGGTAGACAACACTGAGTGTTCTCCCTCCCCAAGACACTTTTTACCACCCCCTAGAGCAGTCGCTGCTCAAACCCATGTTGCAGGGACACTTTGCCATTTTGGCAGTAAAGTCTGAAGCAGCTCCAAATAGGAAATGATTTTTTTCCTCGTTCTAAACTTGGAGAGTCAACCCATTTTGTATGTCATGTTGGTATCAAACCAAAATTGCTTTTCAACAGATTTTCAGTAGGCTCCAGGCTGGAGAGCTGATCAGACTTGAGAGACAAGAGCAACACTAGCTCTGTCACCAATCCAATGTTTGGCTGGAGCACATCTTCAGATTTTCTTCTGAAATCTCCCACCTATAAGACTCTGACATATCTCTTCTTGGGAGAATTATGAGTTTTAATTAGGTAGTCTCTGCCTGGTGTTATCAGCACATGAAGTGCTGTAACAAAGTTTAATGGTACAACAAAGTCATGCCATGGATCTCAAATAGGAACACAGTCAGTAAATGACAAATCTGCAAAGACTTCTGAAAACGTTTATTCTAGTCTCGTTGAACCTTGGTTAATTTTCCCCAGACCTGGAACTAATTCATACACATCAGAGTACAACAAAAAGACTGTGTCACCCAAGTTACAGGAACTGCCATAAAAGATAAAACCCCAAATCTCAACATTTTCATCATCAGATTTTATTTGTCTTAGTGTAGAGCATGGTGAGATCCTGCAAAATATTGCAGGACATGAAGGAAAGGTACAAGTTACAGAAGTTTCTCCTTCAGGATTTCCAGGTAGGGATCCTTCGCTGCCCAAACTCCATTGACTCCTGACAGTGTTGCCGACCCTGCACGCCAGTAGATGGCACCCTGAATATGAGCTCCACGAATGCAATCGGTGCTGCGTTCACATTTGCAAGAAGAATTTGGTTTACGCTTGCACTCTGCCTTTTTTTTTTTTTTTTTTTTTGAGGGGGGGGTTGTTTTGCTTTGTTGTTTTTTGGTTTGTTTTTTTTTTTTTTGTTTTTGTTTTTTTGTTAAGCTTTTTAAAAAATAAGAAGGGAAGACAGTCAGGAAACAGTTAAAATACTAACAGAAAAAGGATCCTATCTGATGCTTTTATGATTTCGTGCTTTCAAACTTAGCAGCATCAGAACCAAGTTTCATCTGGTTTTGCAGAGGATTTCATTTCACTTATTTTGGAAAGCAAAGATGCCAAGTCCTGTGCAACTGCTTCTGAGGCACCCTGTGCTCACTATACAACACGTTAATATGCCTTTTGGCAAATAGTTAGCATCTGGATATAAATTTTCTGGAGAAAGGCATTAAACCAAGACAGAATTTAATTCCCACCCCTCTCTGTTGTTTGTAGGGTTCTTTGGGGCAAAGAAGCAGCATAACTTTAAGATATTCATATAAAAGGAGAGGGACAGGGAAACATCCTGAAAGATCCTCTTAGAGGTACCTGTATTGGGTCATTGTGGAACAGAAGTGACAGGTTGGATAAGTACAGCACGGGTACAAGAAAAACCCTTCACATGAAGATGAATGAACGACACAGGAAAGGAAAACTGATTCATATAATGAGTAAAAAGGTTACATTGGATATGAGAAAGGAAAACTTTAATTTCTGGTGAGTGGATAGGTCATCTTACTTGTGGGGTAAGAAACACTACTGTGCTCAAGGGACAAAATCATCTTTCTATCTGGGACAGTAAAACCAATTCAGTCCTATGCAGCCAGCTGCTTTTGGATATACCCTAAGGAGTTCAAAAGCCCTCACTGAAGGAAGAAGCAGTTCATACTTCAAATGAAATTTGCAGCTTCAGTGGTCTACACCTTGCCCAGAAATCGGTACACGTTTGGGATGTTCAGAGAGCAAGACAAGCCTGCTTCAGAAAGTAGCACAGAATCTCAATGGTGAATCAGGTTGCTCTGAAGCCAGTGTTCAGAGGCCAAGTACAGGTGTGAGATGGTTGCTAAGTAGTCAAGTGACATTTGACATATATGGTTATTCAGTGATTAAGATCCTAAACCCCTGATTTCTGTATGTACAGTTGACTTTCAAACACACAGTATGAAAGTAATGAATAGTACAGAGATGAAAAATTGAAAATTTTTAGATGCAAATCTGTACACACAGCAAAGCCATCCCATTTCTGAGAATCAATCCCAGGTTAAAAGAGTAACACGGCAAATTGCAGAGATCAGACCTCAATCTTCCTCACAAAGTGCTGAGTCTTGGTAAAATTATCTTCAAGAGCATTTTCTGTAATATTTCTTTTAAAAGCAGTTCTTTCATAAAAACTTGATGTTTGATAACAGTGAAAATATTTCAAGTATTTCTTATTTTCTTTTGATGAGGAAAAATTATTTTCTGCCTTTTCTCTTCAAAAAGAGAAAGGAAATAATAAAGGAATTAAAGTAACATTGTTAACTTCCCAATGAAAACTAAAACAGAACAAACAAATCCTTCTTTTTTCTACTTTTATTTTCCCTGAAAAAGAAAAAAAGAAAATCAAATTTTTTAGCTTTTTGAAAAAATTACGGAAGTGAATTGTTCACCTTACAGTTATTCTGACATCTTTGGTAGCTTAATTATGGTTTCTGTCTCACAATGATAGCCAGATAAGTGTTCCCTCCTACAGCAGCTCACGGAGTTAAATGCAGTTTCACAGTGCAGTTATCAGGATTTTCATCTATTTTGACATGTTGCGTTGTCCAAGTGTTCATCATATAGTGAGTGGGCTGACCAGTATTAGCCAAGAACTTCATTTCATCACTTTTGGTACAGTATCCATAAAGTTAGCATGCAGGTTTTCAGCAAAGCAAAGTGCTAGTTCTTCAAGAAACAAGAGGTATCAGTATCTCTAAATTTTGGTTTGAACTATGCGTACATTTCCTACAGCTTCATACAACAAAAGACAGAATGCAACTTTTAATTCATTAGCAAGTTGTACCAAGTAGTTGTAACAAGTACTTTTATGTAAGAAAGGGAAAAAAAATCTATCCATGATTAATTCAGCTGTGGGGTGCCCAACAAAAGAGGAATGTGAACCAGCTCTAGCCAAGTCCAGAGGAGGGCCACAAAGATGCCCAGAGGACTGGAGCAAGACTTCTATGAAGACAGACTGAGAGCGCTGGGGTTGTTCAGTCTGGAGAAGAGTGGCTTCACAGTGGGACTTCTCCCAGGGGTCAACAGGAAAGCTGGAGAGGAGTGTTTTACAAGGGCCTGTATGGATAAGACAAGGGGGGAATGGCTTTAAACTGAGAGTACTTTTAGATTAGATATTAAGAAGAATTTATTTACTATGAGGGTGGTGAGACACAGGAATTAATTGCCTGACAAGCTCTGTCTGCTCCATCCCTGGAAGATTTCATGGCCAGGTTGAATGGCCAGGTTAGGTTGCTCAACAACCAGGAAGGTGTTCCTGCCTATGGCGGCAGGGCTGGAACTAGATGATCTTTATGTCTCTTCCAAACCAAAACATTCTATGATTTTATGATATTATTAAAATAAGCTTTTAATTTCTTCCAACTTTTCTCCTTATGACATAAGCAGCGTTATTAGGTCAGAAGCATAATGAACATGGAAGTGCTCAACATAGCAACATGAAAACACTGCAAAAAAAGTGCATCTTGTTATATTCACTAATTCCCTTCTGCTGAAGAGTGTATCACACTTGAATAGCATCCTTTAAAATTTAATGCAACTATATTACAAAAGAATAAAAATCAGCGCTAGGTTCACTGGACCTGTGAGCCAGAAAAAAACATAAAAATCAAGAGGAAGTAAGAATTAACAAATGAAAAAAAAAGCAACCCACCAAAAACCACAAAAACAAGCTAATGCCACACGTGGTGAGACAAAGCATTCTTGTAAAGGAGAAAACATATTTCTGTGTCTGTGAAAGAAGTGTTGAAAATCAACACACCTACATAAATATTTCTGATGCTGGGTTTTGCTCTTAGCCTTTGCTATACTGTTTTAACAATCTCTGTTGAAGTACAGCTCAGGGGCAGTAAGTGCTTAAATACAAAACTGCTGGAAATAAAAAGGGGGACAGATGAGAAAGCTGTAGGTAAGGAGAGAGAATAACAAGTAAACTGCCACATAGCTTTTTTCAATTATTCTTATCTGCACTCTGCTGTGTCTTTATTTTTCTCTTTCAATCATCCCCACCACACTGCTTTCACAGCTAATGCGTCACACATCTGCTCCCAGGGCACGGACACAAACAGCGAAGGCTGCTGAGGGATACCGTGTTCTGGGCTGGTGCCCAGAAGTGTCCCGGAGCCAGTTTATCTGAGTACTATAAAACCAAAAAATTCCATTGTAATGGAAATACAAAGCAGATGTAACATTGCTATGCCTTTTCTTTTGCAGAAAGATATCGTCCAGCCTGGAATAATTTGTACTTAGGAAGTAGCATTAATTCCAACCATCATTCATATCTCTAGTCAAAGTAAAAGATCAGGAACAACACCACTGCCTGAGTCTTTATTCCAGTTCTACCCTTTTATATCAGATAGACAATAAAACAAAATTTCATGCTGAGTTCATTCTACTGTAAAATGTTAAATGTTCTAAACTCAACCACAGTTTTCCTTATCAACTTAAATTACATTCTCATCAGCAAACATCAGTGAGTTAGTTGATACATCTTGAATCCAACAAAAGCCAAGCTCATCAGCACTAATTATCACGCCCCTTTTCAATTTTTTTTACCTGTTGCAGCCATGTTAGACTTTCAGTGGTGTGTCTCAGAACAGAAAACACCTGGAGCAATGATCATGGGGGTCATCTTCCCTTATGTGTCTAAAAGCTGGTATGTACTCTTTCCTAGTCCAGTATTTGATGACTTTCTGCAAATAAAAGCAGAAATGGCCCACAGAATTCTTCAGGCAGCTCTAATTTACATGTACAGTTACCCTTTCCTCTCCTGCAGTCAAAGAGTATCCTTTCTGTTTTGTTTGTAGCAATATTGCACTGCCTAGCATTTCCCTGCTGCTCTGTGTGGAATACGTTGCTCAGGGCATCATGCACAATTTTGTTTATACCCTGAGGTATATAATTCAGTTCTTTGAAGAATGAAACTAAATACAAATTTCTTGGCACAGCTCGGCCCACATCATAGCACACTTCTTAGTTAGTTACCTATTAACAAAATGTAATTTCAAGTATGACTGTTAAAACAGCTCTTAGGCTAAAGAATCTTTTATCGTAGAGTTTTTTACTTGATCCTTGATAGGACGACCCTTTCAACCTTTTTGGTTTACTCTCTCGCATTAAGAGAGGGTTATATTTTATAAGTTAATAACTACATGACATTCCTGATTGAAATCTCAGATACCAGCTTAATATCCAGTAGGATCGGAGTGTTCCTACTGAGTGTTATTTAGAATAATTTCTTCCTACTTTCTGCAGTACAGGACATGTGGTTCCAGACAGGTCTTAAAGGACTGACCCTGATCTCAGGTTCACAGTGAACCCATTGTAGTTGATGGAATTACAGCAAAGTAGAAGTAATACCAAGCACATACAAGGAGGAAAGCCAAAGTATTAGAGAGCCAGGTATGGACATACACTTTGTAATGTGCTGCAAGGACGCAGACTTGAAGCACTCTACAGCAGTAACAACATTGTTTTATTTTGGGTCTAAGAGCATACTTTAAGGTTGTTTTGATAACTCAGTTCTTGAGAATTAGCTTGTTAAAATGCACTACTTAATTTCTTATTTATGGTAGTTACCATACATATTGAGAATATCTGATTCTCTGCTTACAGTATGTCACAGATCTGCATGGGATTGGAGTCTATACCACACAATAACTTAGAGACTGCTATAATTTGATGCTTCTGTGATTTCCTGCCCATTGATTACAACACTAAAAGTATGAGTGAGTGGTTTACTGCTATGAAGATTGACAGCAGGTTTTTTTTCTATTTTTTCTATTTTATATAACGAAAAACTAAAACTATAAAATAATAGAAGACCGATATCAAGTCCCACTGTCAGCAAAATACTTAACCAAATACACAGTTTCAGTGGAAATAATATTAGTCTTTACAAATTGTTGTTTGATTTGTCTCATGGATTGGATGAATAGGCATGAAGACAGAACATTTAAATTGCTGTGTTACACTGGCAATGGCTATCAATGAGGTTTTAGGCAGGGACCTGAAGTTGTCCTTTGTGTCATTCTGAAATTTTGTAGAAGGCTGAAGGCCTCGGGGTCTGTTTCCTGCTATACACAAACCTGTAAAAATAGAAAGGTCAAATGACAAAGAAAAATAGGAATCTAGTTAAGTGCCTTGTATCCTACAGGGCAGAGATGTGCTGTCTCTTTAAAATGCTTTCGAATGGCCAAAGAATTAGAAATTAGAGACAGCTACCATTCTGAAGTTGTGCTGATGCAACAAATTCTTCACATTCATATATAATGACTACAGATCCAACCCTAATTCTGCAATCCTCTATGACCTGCTGTCTACAGGACTTACTTGCACAAGTAAAAGCTTGCTAGGAAATATCACTAGGATATTATTGGAAACAACAAAAAAGATGCAGTAGGGTAAAAGAGCCTACTATCTTCAAGTCAGCAGGTGACTGCTTATGGCTATGTCTCTTCTTGCATCACATAGTTTCTAATCATATCACATGTAAAGGTCTCAGGAAAGGTAACAGTTGTTTCAAAAGTTTGCCTGTCCTAGTATACCACATGGGATAGCATAATGCTGTTCCATACTATTCACCACTCCTGTGTCAATTTAAGATCTCATTTTCATGTGGAACTTGAAGCTAAAAGTATCCTTTGTGTACAGTTTGGCCTGCATATGTTCTGGGAACAGTCGTCCATAGTAGAAATTCAGTTGAATATGTAAAAGAACATGCCTGGGAAAAATTGCTACTTCTAGGTCTTACTGCTGGCAATGCATTTAATTTCTTTCTGGAGTGCATCTGATCTGCGACACCTGCTTCCATTTTCTATGCTGTGGAAGCTAGATTACAATCATTGAAGTGATGAATATTGGTCATATACACAGTATTAAAAAAAGAAAAACAACTATCATCCTATACACAACACTTCTAATACATCCTACAACACTGGATAGTAGTATGGTTTAGATATTAGACCAATGGCAGCAAGTAGTTTATAGCATCATGAAAGTTCATAGCAATTAAATTGATTCAACACCAGATAAGACCTGAGAAGTGCTAGAGGGGAATTCTTGGTTACTCCTGACCTGACCTTACTTGACACATGAGGAAAAGATAAATTCCTTCTACCTCCTTCTTTTCTGGTATACATTTATATACTGCAGATGAGTACAGAGTACAGTCATGGCTTTCCAACCACCACAAGTAAGACTAACCAGCCCTAAACTCATTTTGCACCTGCATATGATGCTTGTCAAATGGTAACTTTTTAGTTTAAAGCTGTCTAATTCTGAATAAAAAAAAATCCAATGTTTTCTCTAGGAAGATCACATAAGAATCACAAATTTTCTCCAGTACTTGAAAGAAATCTGTTCCTATAGCCTAAATGTTCAGAAAAGTGTTGTTACTTTTAATGTTGCCAGATCTGAAGTGATGAGATACTATGGGAAAGGTTATTCTTGCAGTATTTACAGATACAAGCAGAAGCAGAAGTGACAGAAATTTCAAAGTAAGACTGCTTGAAATACTTCCAGCTCAATTTTGCAGAACTCCTCACAGAGATTCGATATTCATCCAAACTTTCCATGCTTACCTGAACTAGACATGTGGTGATGATAATTTTGGAGCAGCCCAAACTCTCTGGAGAAGTAGAAGAGTTAGTACCACATGACAAACTGATGTATTAGAAAAATATTTTTTAAACGCCTGAAAGATTGCTGCAAATAGCCAAAGAAAGAAACTTCCTATAAGTTCTCAATTTCAGAGCTTTGCCACCAGAAATTTTGGTTTCAATTTGACAGCAGCTATACAAACAAGCCATCACAAAGCTAGCTTGGGTAGGATGTTACAGCATAGTTGTGACCTGCACCACGTTCAGGCACATGTTCCACTGGCTGATCCATGAGGAAGCACCTCACATTCATCACTGAGAAAGATCGCACACACTTTTTATCAGTCTATATCAGTTGTGCACTGCAGAATACTTTGGGCAGTTGTAAATCATGTCTTAGTTTGCCTCTTGGTCCTTACTCCCTGCAGCAGAAGCATCCCCTTCACTAGAAAAAATGCCCTACTGAGCTCTGTTTAGACTCTGGTGAAAGAGTGGCTGTTGTTTTAACCTCCTCAAGGATCTTAACTTAGTAGTTAAAATGCACATTTGCCTTCCCTTAATCCATTTTCCCGTTCCATGTACCTGTTGTCCAACATGTCTGTAAAAATGAGATGCTGAGATTATTGAACAGGAAAGGCTTTAAAACTTCTCAGACTTTAAAAACAAATTAACAAATAAACTTATAATAAAACTATTTCTTTATTTAGAACATTATAAAGCTATTGCTTCCTGACACTTCCTGCCTCAAGAGTGTCTAAAAGAGGCTTATCCCTCATTCAGACAATAATACTTCCTCCCTCCCATTCCCCAGGGTAATGTTCAAGTTCCTTGTGCTGCGCACATGAAACAGTCTCTCCTACCCTCTCTCAACCTTCTTCCATAGATATCTGCAGCAGCTTTTGTGCTGTGATCCTGCAGCTGCTGCCTTACTTCTTCTCACTGCTCCCACTTCCCATCTGAGGGGGAAAAAAAAGCTCCAGACACTTTTAATCTGTTCCCACACTCCATCTCCACTTTCTTTTGCAGAGCTCCTGGTGCTATGCTTGTAGAGACGCTGCTGTGAAACACAGCAGAGCCAGCACCTACAAATTTAAGAGAAAACTTTTAAGGTACAGCAGGAACTAGAAGGGGAAATTCTTTGTGGCTTGCCTCAAGCAAGTCCCTCTTCTGCATTTCCTTAAGCCCCTGGTTTGTTTCCTTCACCAGCCACCTGTGCAATGGCCCAGAGTGGAACATAAGGCAGCAGGAGTGCCTGCCCCACCACAACACTCCACAGCACCACGTGGCAAAGTGGAGAGAAGACAAAGGCATTTGGTTAATGTGATAGTATCTGATATCACATTGTGTAGCTGTCTGCCTTCAGCAAAGGTGAAATACCAAGGGTATTGTGGTGTCAAAAAGATATATTTTTTGATTATGCAAGAAATCTGAGCACAGGCTCTGTTAATTATATCTAAAATTTTTACTGCAAATATACATTGTTTTGTAAGGGATCAATGAAATATTTATTTCACTAAGGTGGTTCAAGATGACTCCAGAAACCTTGTATACATACTTTCTATGGGCCAGGACACCAGAGCCCAGCTGTACCATGAGTCCCATCACAGGTTTGCTGCACTTGATAGGAGCAGTCACAGTCAGTAGCAATGACAGCTATGGAGGTACCATATTTGTGTGTGAAAACCAACAATCATGGTGAAAAGAGCCATCTACCCTAGGCATGGTTAAGAGCAAACATACTTAAGAAGCATTACATTTTCTGTTGGTTGTGGGTTTATTAGGCAGTATGGTAACATGCAGAGCTGCTATAATCCTCAGATCCCTTGTTGGATGAAACTGCACTCTGCTCAAGTGAGCCTTTGCAGTCCTATGTACCTGAGTTCAAAAGTCATTACAGCACATCAAAATTATTCCTTAAACATCTATATCTTGGTGCATGACCCAAGTCTGATAAGAAATCTCTGCATTTAACTTTTTTTACATTCTTTCATTTCATACTATTTTTGTTCCATGTTTTAATATATTCCTTCTCTTAAGTTACAGTCTAAGAAAGTTTTTATAAAAAGACCCAAAATTTAGATGAAAGTTAAAAATAGAAAAGTTTTCTTATTAAAATCTGTGTAGCAATTCTGAATGTCTTGGGTCTGTATGACTGCATACTACTCAATTCAGAGCCAGCAGTATACTGGCCAAAGCAAATTAAAGAAAGGGCTGAATTTCTTTAGGTCTCTGCTCAGACTAGGGGCACTCCTTGCCTTTGCCAAGGCCTAGGATTAATGCACAAGGAAGTAGTGATATGTTTTAGCTTGGGCTGTTTCTCCTTCCTTTGCTATTCCAAGAAGAGTGGATGGATTAATGCCACCTCTTAGTCCAAAAATCATCATAAGTATTTGATTACTTGTTGCTACTGATTACTATAATTTGCTTTTTTTGCAAATAAAGTAACCAAGCATGCAATGTATTTCTGATAATAGAAATATTAATCTTTCTAGATCAAGCCTCAGCTCTACTCAGCCCAAAACACAAAAGACAGCATGTGTCAGAGCAGCTTGGCCCGTTGGCAAGTCTGATGTAACACCTTCCTAGTGGAAAATGTTGCTTCATTTGTAGCAAAGCCAAAGCCATTCAATAGAAATTAATTTTGTCTGAACTAGCCCATGGAGGGCTCTGTTGGTGTTTCCTGTGGATGTTCATGATGTTACCACCAAGCTCTCCTGCAGTGTGTGTGGGAATTTGGCTCTGGCCAGCATCACCGTGTGGGCTGGGGAACCCCCAGCCAGTGGGACACACTTTCAAGTGTTGACCTCCCAGTTTGTCCAACACACTCTCCCAAGCAGACATCAGGCGAGCTCAGCAGTAGATGCTTCCTCAGCTGCAGTGGTGAGAGCATCCTGAAACCCAGCAAGCTGGTGACAGACCCACCAGCCATGGGGGTGACTCTCTTGGAGACAGAACTCCAGAGCTTCAGTTGTCTTCACAAAATATCTGTGTCATTTCCCTCCTCAACCACAAAGAAAGAGAATTTAGTAACATCCTGAGCAGCAAACAAGTTCAGGTGCTAAGCGCTCTGCCTTGCCTAGAAGGAGCTTTGATGTCTGGCTCAGAACCACATACAGCAGTGGCTTTGCTCAGGGTGTGGCAGGAAAAGAATTAAGAAACAGAGGGCAAGCACATAGTTAAAGCACATCTCTTCAACTCTAGGTCACGTTCACTTCTGTTTTTTCTTTATCCTTTTCTCCCTTTCCCCTCTTATCATGTTGCAGTTGTGCTGAAAAATGGTGTATGTCTTGGAGAAGGAATCAGAAGTCATTTTAAGTTCATTTGTTCAAGGTCTTTGCCTGTTTAGTATATCAGGCACAGGTTTTGGAAGAAATATTCATGAAAAACCACAGTACAAACCCACAATACCCGGCTTAACTACAAGTGAATGATTTAATACCTGTCAATCTCAAATGGCAGGAAGTGTTGTATTGTGTCTTAAACAACCTTGAACTACTAATCGTAACAATATCAAACTTGCTTAGTTAATTTATTGGATATCCTTCAGTAGGTATGTGTGCACTGTTGAGTTAGCATTTCACTGTGTAACTTATACATACACCCAGAAATTTAGAAGCAAATCTGAAGAATACCAATATCTGTTTAACCCTCTTGTATCTTTCCTACACAATTTTCAAAACACTTCTTTTTTTATGCTAAGTAAAGTGAATGGAAATACACACAAATGAAGACAAAAAGGCCAAAATTTTCAAGCATCTATGAATTCTGGGTTCTTAGTTGCTGGTAAACAGGACTCTACACATGCAGACTGCAACACTTGTAGAGATTTTCAGCCTGAGCCAATAAACCACTGAAAATCTGCTCTAGCATGACCTGGATGTATCCACAGACTGAGCTCTAGCATGAGTTAAATTTGTCCCATGGTCAGTTTGCAATATCTAAATGCCTATGCCCAGAATATTAATGTCTGCTTTTCTCATTCAGACAGCTTTCTTAAAAAAAAAAAAAAAAAAAAAAAAGATCCAATAGCATTTCTTTTACTCCTATTATTTTACTCCTATTTCAGCCAGCCTGCAAGTTTGCACCCCAAGGTATTTCAAGTTATAATAAAGATGATGAGAGTCTACAGAGATCTATTTAAGGTCTCACTCTTAAATAGATCTGTATTGAGGAAGTCCCTCTGCAAATGAGGAGCTAGCAGTGTTTGTTTTGTAGAGTCTCCAAAGCAACCTTTTTATAGTATTTCTCAAAACAGGGAAGATTGACAGAGGCATGTCAAGTGCATGAAGGCACAATCTTAACATCCAGCGCAGCAAAGAAACAGCCACCTCTGTCCTTCAGATGTCAATAAGTGAGCAGTTGGTGAAACAAATTCATTAAAATCACTGGCTGAAGCAGACCAACCTTGTAAGAAGGTTTCAGAAGGAGGTAACACCAATGCCTCCTGACCTAGACCAAGTTCACAGGTTCCCAAATGCACACTCAACAGGGCTGCATGCTGTTGTGAGCAAGCTGAAGGCAGCAAGACCTTCAGTTTACTCTGAGACTAAAAGAATATTAAAGCAATTAGTTTGATGTTGACAAAAGCTGTTACAAACACCAGTGGGTGAAAAAAAGGGACAGTTATGTGCAAGTTGTGCATCCAGATAAAGAAATCTGCTGGTGCGCTCTAAACAGCACTTGAATTATCATGGAAGATACACACTCAAAAGCTGGCTCAAAATTTTATCCCATCTGTTTTCTTTGGGACTACTGTTATCAATAGTGAAACCAGAAGAACGATCAAAGCATCTTCATAGAGATGGCATCCATCAATACCAGGTTTTCTCTTTGTAGCACTGAGAAATAGGTTTGATGCATTCATGTGGAAGTCTTAGGAGAAAAGTGAAGTGCAGAGACTTTAGCTAGAGCTCAACTGTTGCTGCGCTTTGTCTTTAAATGATCAGCCTAAACACAATTAAGATACATTCTGTACAAATGCTATGTTTCAGATTTTTAATTAAAAACACACCTAAGCACTAACAGACTTCCCCAATATCAAGAGATAGCTTTTATCAGCATGCAGGCTTTAAGAACTCATTAAATGGTTAGCAACTCACGCTGATAGAGCTGAAGCAGCACAAAGACATAGGAAAAAAGTAATGAAAAATAGGCAAGTATCAGAATTACACATTGTGAGCATAAAAAATATCAAAAGATGCTGTCTATAACCCACTAAGCCACATGTGAAACAGGCCATAATAAGACATTTCACACTGCTCAAAGTCTGTGGGACTGCTTAGCTGAGAACAAGACTGAAGTCTCTGAGCAGCATAGTAAAAGCCATCCTCACTACAGCACTGCAGGTCATGATGGCTGCTTCATCTCACTTATATGGAGTACTACTTTTTAGAGCCTTGCCTGAAGCTCAGTATTGCAAAAAAGCAATAACTTCTGGGACCAGAACTAGATAGAGAAATCCAAACCAGAACAATGTACAGTTGTTTTAGTCAAGCTAGCACCATGTCTGAGATTGTAGTGTTGTGCCACCAAAAAACTGGGACAAGAATCTAAATGTGTCTCTGTCACCATTCCTGCCTTGCTCCAGGTAGGGAGGAACACGCATGAGACCATTGTCTGATACGGATGCCATATTTGCTACCCTGGCAATCCCAGCCCCAGTGAAAGGGTCGTACAATCATGCTTGGATCAGAAAAAAATGGAGTATCGCTCCCAAGCAAGGGTATCTCTTGTATCAAAGCAAAACGAAATTTCTACAACAAATGCTGCCAAAAAGGCTAAGATTTTTATAATTCAATAATAGTGTACAGCAGGAGCTTTAAAATACAGAAATTGCTTCAGCTGTTTATTTGGAAGAGAAAATGAATAAATGTACATTACAGATGTAATTGGATTGAGAGGTACAGTGAATGAGAGATGTTGGTTTTAAAATTAATTTTCTTTGGACACAGAGAGGTAAATTGCAGGGAAGGGAGAAATAAAGAAAAATAACTCTAAGAATTCAAACTACTTTACCAAATCTCACAGCTTTGTGGAAAATGCATTTCAAATTACTCTAAGACATTGCAGCAGTAACATAAAAATGACTACAAACACAGCCCAGAAAGAGAACATGTTCTTTTTATATAATTTCCCTGTCTGTGCTGATTTGTATATACAGGCAGGACAGCTTTTTTTCTCCAAAAAATTACAGAAATTTTGAAATATAATCTTACAACACTACACTAAAATCTGTCTCCAATTAGCATGCATGATTTCAAAATGAGCTTCCAGCCACATGTGATATCTTTCAACTCTGATCCATATTTCCAAAAGAAAAACAAGTTTTTTATGATAAGGCTATCAGTTACAAACATGAGTACATGTCACAAAGTTTGCAGCAAACTACAGATTACTAGGAATACAAATCTTCACCATAGAACAAATATTGCTAATTTTGGCTTTCCTTTACGTGCACATAATCAAAGCATTGTATTGTGTTATTTGAACATCTTTCTACATTATTATTTCCTTGTAAAGCTTTGAAGGCCAGAAAGCAGTGTTTGCCTACTGACAGCAATGAAAAATGATCTTTTCTGATAGAAAGCTTTTAGTAAGATGGGGACTCAGAACACAACCCTTTTCTGCCCAGTTCTGAAGGAGGGGAGGAAATAGTCTGGAAACAAACATCATCATGCAGTAACTGTGCCACCATGATACCTCCTTTGAACAGCTCCACGACGAACAGCACTGAGTACCCATAGACAAAAGAAGGATATTTTCTGTACAATGTCAGTTATGATACCCAATGTCCGATTCTTATTAGCACCACTGATAAAGTGGTACAAAACTTTTTGACGAAAAGCAGGGAAGAGATCCCTCTAGTGACCTCTTCTATCTCTAGCGATACTGAGTATCAAACAGATACCCACCCTTCCTACTAACTAACTCTTACAGTATCCTCTTCTACTAATCACCTCCCTCATGGTAACCAGCAGCGGAGGAAAGACAGTTAATCAAACAGTGCTGAACTGCAACTGCCAAAGGCAAATGCTAGGAAAAGTGATTTAATCTAATTTTCCAGCCAGTGTCATCATCCTTTACTACCTTCTGAGGAAAACTAGTTAGTACCACAGGAATATGAGAAGTCATTAGTGGTTTGGGATACTAGAGAGGATCAGATACAGTTGCCACCTGCACAGGGTGAAGCAGACTTGCTAGATTCTGAATACTAATGTTGCCTTTAAAACATGGTTCCACAACTATACCTTCTACTTTTATGCCCATTGCTTTCAAATTCAAAAATGCCAATAGAAATAATTGTGTAAGTAGCATAATCCATATTGGATGCATACAAAACACCTGCAATTATGATCATTTTAAAAATCTTTAACAACAGGTTTTCTGAACTGCATTAAGACAAATTTAAGTCTCCTTACCTACAGCCACATGGACGTCGTCATTTCATCTCAAACTGCCATTCAACCAGCAACAGCTTAAACTATTTCAAAAAACGGAAAACATCTAGGTCACATGTCTACAGACAGCATTGGGGTTAATCTTCCACAGCTTATGAAGACAGAAAGAAAGCAAGAAAAAAAAGTAAAATAAAACCACTTCCTGCAGCAGCAGAAGTTAACCATCTCACCAGTGAGTAACTTACACTCAGGTTGAGTGCAAAATTCTTCCAGATAGATAAAAAGCCAAATTTTAAAGTATGAAAGTAACTTCTCTGTTAAAATTGCAGTAAACAGAGAAGGCTAGTCCTAGCAAAAGGTAAACATGAGTTTTGAAAGGAAATGCTGAAAGGAATTACGATTCTAAGCCTCGAGACTACTTCCCCTTTCTTACCTCAATGAAACCCTTTGAGCACTGAAATAAATAGCTTGCAAAAACTCTGCTTTGTTGTTTTGAAATATAGCTTTAGTAAATGTGACACCACACTGTTACTTTAGATTTATAAAGTAGCAAATTCTGGCCAATAAAAGTTACTATTAAAAAAACCCTGAGCTCTGTTATTGCCCTGTGAAGGTTGCCCAGATAAATACTTCTGTTTCTTTGATTTTCTGTTTCAATACTTCTCCATGCAGCAACCCCTGGAGAATCACAGTCAGACACAGCTGCTGCCTCACTTCACTTCCTGCAGCATCTCACACCACAATGGTCCCTCTCAGCATGGAGAACCCAGAGAAACAGCGGACTCAGGTGCAGCTCCACACCTCTGGGCCTCAAGAAGAGCCCCCTCCTTGCATACGCCTTCACCAGTGTCTTCTCCCATCTGCCTTTTTTTTTTTCCAGGAAGCAGCAATAGTATCTTTCCGGTATTTCTAACTTGAATTACAAAACAAGGGCTCATCTTCCCAGTGCAGCAGGAGTTCCCTTGCAGGCCAAGATGGGTATGTTGTGTGTATGAGAACCACCACAGTGCTGATCAGGCTGCCAAGCCTTTTGCTGGTGTTTGCGCAGAATAGGGGGATCTCTTTTTGGTTGTCTCCCACAATAAAAAAGCATCCTGAAAAATGGATAAAAATCAAGTCCATCCTTGAGTTTAAGGATTTGTTCCAACAGTGAAGTAAAATGAACCTTACTGAGAGAGGGTGCCAATGATGTTCCTTAAGAAGATATGCCCCATCAGTGCAGATGGCAGCAAGAAAATCTTCGGGTGTCTTAAAGAAGGATTTGGCAGAACGTCCTACAGAGAAAGAGCAGAGGTAGTTAGAAAACAAAAGCTGGGGCTGAGGCTGGATTGGAGCTTAGGAAGGGATTGTGACAAATTTCACAAGGCTGCAAAAGGAAGACTGATTTGCAGGCAGATCACTTCCTAGTGCAGGGAAAAAAAAATAAATGTAAGAAAGTTCCTTTATAGAACAGCTTTAGTACCGTTCATGCACTTACTGAAGCCCATGGGAAACAAGACCTTCAGGGGAACACAGCACTGCTGAGGGAATGGCAGAGCTATTAAGCTGTAGAGTGACCCTTACATTATTATTATTGATTTTTCAGTAACTTCTACAACCTTCATTACATGGCCAAAGATCCAATTATGCTAAAAGCCATACAAAGCCAGAACCAAGAGCATCCTTGTTCCCAAACATTTACTATGTATGCCAAGAGGCACATACGGGCAGGAAAGCTAAACTAAAATAAATAAATAAACTTAATAACAAACTAAACTTAATATCACTTCTTTGTGGGCACTGAATTTTATTGATGTACATTAAAGATGGACTTTTGGAACAAAAAGTGAATGTTTCATATGAATGGTGATAAGTTGTTTCTCTCAGGTGTGAGAAAGCTATACTGTGCTTTTCTATAAATTAGCAACTGCTAGGGCTTAAGGAACCTGCAACAGCACTAAGTAATTGCTAGCTCTTTTAAAAAGATATGTATATTTCAAGTAATTTTGCTATATAGAATAAATTTTAATT
>JBCJKH010025390.1:0-15701 GCA_039877255.1 Loriculus beryllinus | reverse complement strand
ACCAGAACAGCACAGGACTTGGGCCCCAGTGCTGTCTGTAGCACATATTTTCACTTCTCTGCATAGTGCCCTGCACTTCTGTAGACAATGGTCAGGCATTAGCTTGGAGGCTGTTTGGATGTGGACTTGGTTTTTGGAAGAGAGAATTTAGTTACATATACATCATCTGCAGTGTGCAACCTTTCCCCAAAGCCACCTTGCTAATAAAGATATAGCCTTCCATATTTCACCTGCCTTGAAATGTGTCCTTAAAGCAGTTGCCAATATGCTCCATTCTAGGAATGCTACTGCCTGATTTTGACAGCCGTAAAAGTTCTCCCCATGAAGGAAAAGAGGGCTTCTTAGCACTTTTATCTGGGAGACAAAACCGCCTTCAAGAATGACTTGTAAATCTGTATTGCACAAGACACGAATGACCAGTGCACTTTTCATAGACATTTTCCTCTCACATCCTTGAAGCATGTCTGAATAAAACCTTTCACCTTTCTATGAGATCTGTCCTGTCATAACATGTCACAGAAAGAGCTTTAAGATCTTGAAAGGAAGGTAGTATGCAAAGTAAAAATATAATTATTGCTTATAATTATAAGCATGTAGATTTTTCATTTAAATTCCTGGGGCTTTCATAAGAAAAGGTGGTGGGAGGGAGGATTGGCATGTAACAGTACAGGAAAGATATGAATCATAGAATCCCAGGTTGGAAGGGACCTCAAGGATCATCTGGCCCAAACTTTCTAGGCAATGCATGACCTCCTAACACCCCATCCAGCTGTGTCTTAGTCGTGTCCAACATTCGGGAATCCACCAGTTCCCTGTGGAAATTATTCCAATGGCTCATGGTTCTCACTGTGGAAAATTTCCTTAATATCCAATCAGCATCTCACCAGGAGTAACTTGTGCCCATTACCCCTCATCTTTTCATGTGACTCCTTGTAAAAGGAGGTCTCCATCATTGTAGCCACCATTTAGATACTGAAACATGGGGATAAGGTCTCCTCTGAGCTTTCTTTTATCAAGGCTAAACAAACTCAGCCCTCTTAGACTTTCCTCACATGGCTGCCCAGTCCTTGGACCACATCTGTGGCTGACTTTACATTCAACTTTCTCCACCAAGTTTCACTGTTTTACTTACAGAGGCAAGAGGGAAGATCCTGGCCTAGAGAATCAAATAGCAGCAGCAAAGCCCATTTACTAGAGAGGGAATTTCCTTTTTGTTTTTCATTTTCTCTCCACACTTTTTTCTTAATGAAACATCAGACAATAAAAGCACAACAAATGCAGAACCACATTTAATAATAGTCCTCCATCTCAGAAAATTATGTTCTTATAGCAATTTTGGATTCCCACCTGTCTTTATGATGATACACTGAATGGCTGGTTTGGGCTGAATCTATCGTACAAGCTATTAAAAAGCCCACAAATCCAAATTACATCTTAAAATATGCATTTACCCCAGAAACTTCAACAAGACTAAGGGGAAAAAGTCTCTTCTTCTTTATCTTAAACTATCTCAAAGTCTTTACTGACATGCATTTTCTTTTCTCCACTGACTTTACTGACAGGCAATCTTGACAGGTTCTCTTTTTTACCAGCTTTCAATATTTCATGACAGTTGTCAAGCCAGCATTGACACAGTGATAGGATTTGATATGACCACCAATACTTCAAAGTAAACTTTCTTTTGGAACTGATAGCTGCTATCATTTTAAACAGATACGCTGTCCTGATGTATTATACCTTCTGTGTATAGGAGCTGAACATGATGCTAGGTCACTGAAACCTTCGTTTTGTTCTTGGACTTTTCCTCAAGAAAGCAATTGTCCTTTTCATTCTTCCCTATATATTTACTTATGTATTTTCCCAGTGCTACTATAGTGATAAAGATCATAGAACAGCTTGGGTTGGAAAGGAGCTTAAAGATGTGCTAGTTCCAACTCCCAGCCATGGTCAGGTACTCCAGCATGACACTGAGGTGGCAAAGAAAGATTTCCACAGTAGCTGGGCCTCATGGCAGACAGGGTAGAAGCTATCAACTGCAGGGGGGTTGGAACTGGATGATCTTAAGGTCCTTTCCAACCCTAACTATTCTATGATTCTATGATTCTAAGTGCAAATAACAGAGGAAGGGCAAGAACATGAAGATTTGCCTTGCACACCTGAGATGGTACCGTCTTTCTCCTCCAGGTGATGCTGCAGGGAACAGCCTGATTCTCAAGCACACAGGAATAATTTGCAGCCTGCAAAGCACCGAGGACCTGTTCACCACCTTCTACCTGCAACAGAACTGAGATCGGTGCACTGGTCAGGTCTCCACACGGAGGAGACAACAGGCAATACAAAGCAGACATAGGCTGTGAGGACAAGTACCTGGATCTAGCACTACTGTTATGTATTTCTGGCACTCCCCTGGCCGCTGAGCTTTCAGCATCTTGGCGAGAACCCTTTTCCTTTCTTTTTCCTCCTCTTTTTGCCTCCTCAGGGCTTCCCGCTCCTTCCTCCTCTGGCACGTTGCATCCCTTTCCTTCTGACTATGGTTTCTCTTCTTGGGAAGTGGCGATATCTCTGGGCTCGCTCCACTTACCAAGGGCACATTAGGTTGGGCTGTGGAGTCAGACTGAGAGGCTGCCAGGGGGCACAAGGAGGATCTCTCACCACCTTGTGTGCTCCTTCGTCTGCCACAAGACACTTCAAAACCCGCGTTCCTCTCTTCCACCCTCCTTTTGATCCTCTCACGCAGAGCAACCACCACCTCGTCCTCATCGCTCCCACTGCTCACTACCACAACCACCTCTTCCACACTCCCAGCTTTAGGGACGGGAGATAAGGACCTCCGGCGACCCAAATCACAAGGCGGCGATGGAGAAGCCCGCAACACGGAGGCTAAAGTAGGCAACCGCTCCTCATCGCTCCCCTCAGAGCTCATCCTGCTCTCCGCCATCCCGCCTTCTCCCTGAGGGGAAAGCGCGGCGCTAACAGCGATTGGTCCGAAGGCGAGCGGGGTCAGGCGGCGATTGGCCCCGCGCGCCCTTGCTTCCCCGCCCCTCCCACCGGAAAGAGGAAGAAGATGGTGCTAGACAAAATGGCGGCGCTGCGGAGGTTATGTGAGTGAGGGGATTGTCTTCACCTCCATCTTCACCACACACACACACTT
Source organism: Loriculus beryllinus (assembly GCA_039877255.1). Taxonomy (NCBI): domain Eukaryota; kingdom Metazoa; phylum Chordata; class Aves; order Psittaciformes; family Psittacidae; genus Loriculus; species Loriculus beryllinus. The sequence continues at coordinate 12,550 of JBCJKH010025390.1, read as the reverse complement.
CAAAGGGGGGGGAAAGCCGGCTGTGGGTGGGAGGTTTTGCTCGGGAAGGGGGTGGGAGGTTGCTGCCGGTGTCTCGGGGTCGAACTCTTTGCTTTTTACCTCAGGCCGCGGCTGTGCTGTGGTGAAATGGGCGGGTTTCAAGCCCCGCATCAAAGGGGTTATCCATGCTGGAAAGGGTTTAAACCACCTCAGGTGGTTTAGAGTACAGTAAGCAGGGTCTGGTGTGCTGAGGGCTTTATGTCTTATGCATTCAGAAACCTCCAGGGATGAGGAATGTGTCTGTGCTGCCGCATGAGTGTCGTCAAGGTGGAAAAATCATCTTTAGAGAAACAGTATTCATGTGGATTAGGTAGAAATCAAACAGTGAGGGGTGCTGCTCTGTCTTTGCGGAGTGCCATAGTCAGGAAGCTTTAAAAATACCCTTTTTTTTTAATCAATAAGTGTTAAAGGCCAGAGTACCCTAATGATTCTTTAGTGGGTCATCAGAATTGTGTGGTCAAGGACACACACGGCCACCTCTCAAATTTGTCTTATCTGTGGATCCACCAAGTAATCCATCCGTCAAATCCGTGTGTCTGTAATTAGAGACAAGGATGTCATGTGGGACAGTGTCAGATGCCTTGCACAAGCCCAGGCAGAAGATGGCAGTCGCTGTCCCCTGATACCTTGACCCATTGTAGAAGGCCACCGAATTTGTCAGGCACGATTTGCCCATAGTGAATTCATGTTGCATGCCCTTACTGTTCATGTGCTTTAGCAGAGTTTTAAGAGGATCTGCTCCATGGTCTTGCTGGGCACTGAGATGATCCTGGCCATTCTGCAGTGCCCTGGTTCTTCCCTTTTTCCCCTGTTTAAAAATAGAGGTTATGTTCCCCCTTTTCCAGTCATCAGGAACTTCACCAGGTGGCCACAACTTCTCAGACGTGATGGATAATGGCTTGGCCACTTCACCCACCAGTCAGGACCCGTGGATGCATCTCATCAGGTCCATGGACTTGTGCACCTTCAGGTTCCTTAGATGGTCTTGAACCTGATCTGCCACAGGGGGTGCTTCTCCGTTCTCCCAGTCCCTGCCTTTGCCTTCTGCAACTTGAGTGCTGTGGCTGGAGCTCTTGCTGGTAAAGACCTGGGCCTTCTTCGTGTTCCAGATCTCCCATCTCCTTCTGGAGGGAGCCCACATCTTCCCTTGTCTTCCTTTTATCCCCAGTGTACCTACAGAAGCTTTCCTTGTTACCCAGGTACAAGTGAAGGGCAGTGAGCTTGCTGCGCGCCCTCCTCACTGCCCTAAGGATCTTCATCTCCACCATTTCATAGTCACTGCAGCCAAGGCTGCCCTTGAGCTTCACATTCCCCACCAACCCCTCCCTGTTGGAGAGGACAGAGTCCAGTCCAGCACCTCTCCTCGTTGGCTCCCCTATCACTTTATCACTTGGAAAAGGATGTTATCATCAGCGCATTCCAGGACCCTCCTGGATTGCTCCTGCCCTGTTGTGTTGCCTCCAACAGGTATCAGAGTGATTGAAGTCTTTATAAGGACCAGGGCTTCTCAATGTGAGTCTGTATCCAGAGGGCCTCATCCACTTAGTCTTCTCTTAGTTAGCTCCTCATCCGTCCCCAAGCAGAGCTCCGTGGCCTCCAGCTGGTCACTGACATAGAAGGTGACAACACCTTGCCTCCCCTCCCTGTCCTTCCTGAAGGTAAATGCTCCTGAAGAGCCTGAATCCTTCCATTCCAAAACTCCAGCCATCGGAGCCATCCCACTGTGTCTGTGTGATGCTAGTAGGATCATAGCCCTGCAGGCTTCAGCTGGGAGGATGGATGAAAAATTCCCTGTGCTCCAGTCCCTTCACACCACTCCCAGGGATCTGTAGTCCTTGATCCTCCTCAGATTGCTTCTGGCAGTATCTGTTGTGAATATCTGCTTATGCATCATCCTGGAGCCTTCTCACTTGTAAGATTGCAAAATGTTACCGTGTAAGTAAATACCACTGGGTCAAAGGCGAAACTGAAACAGAGATCACAACTTACCTCTTCTCCAAGCAGTATCACACCAATCCACAGCTGCCAGAAACTTCTGTACCTGAATTTGTGCACACCTTTGAACGTCATTGCTGAGATCATTCCTCCCTGGGTGGCAGCAGCAGCACTTGAGATGTAGCCTCTTTGCAGCTTCTTAAATGCCTAAGCATTTAAACTTAGGCCATGGTGGTCAAATTCTGCTTTCTCTTGGCAATACATTATTTTTCCCTCCAGACTTTCTTTTACCTTTAGTTTTAAACCCTTTCTTGACTGATCTCCTTTAAATCTGAAAGAAAGAAAGTGTGTGTAATGGCTTTTTCCAACTGATGTTGTTCTTGCTTCAAACCCAGTTCTGACAACTCCCCAGCCAAGCCTGGTTGCCATCAGGTGTGCCTCTAAGAAAAGTGGAGGCAGCTCAAAAAATCTGGGTGGCCGCAGCCCTGGGAAGCGCTACGGGTTCAAGAAAACAGAAGGTAGGTCTGAGTATCTGCTGAGCTGGGCTCCTCACAGCTTCCCCCCATGGTACTGATTGCAGTAGGAGGTGGCCAGGGCACTCTTCCAATAGAAAGGGAAGGGGAGGTTCAGCGAAACCTCATGATCAAGGGTGGCTGGTGGGAGGGCAGGGTGAGGCAGCCAAAATTGCCTACAGAAAATGTACTTATATTCCAACTCTGCCTCTCTGGAGCTCCTGGAAGGAGGGCAGGCAGAGGGACACTTTTGCCCCCAGGCTGCATTGGAAAGCTGGGTATTTGAGATGTTTACAAAGAGGAGAATTATGAGGCTTAGCAGAAGCCAAAGTACAGATTCATGTAGGTGAGTGCTCATAGTTATTACCTTCGCTGATGAAAACATACTGATGTAAAAGGTAATAAAACAAATACCTTCAGCAACCAGAAAATGGTTTCCAGCCCCAAGGAATCTTTTCAGAGACTTAACATTGCTTTTTCCCATTGTGCATCAATTGCCGTTTATTTTCTGCTAACAGCATTTTTTGTTAGATGCTTTTAGCATTTCAAGTTCATTTTTCCTTAGAAAACTCCCACCAAAAGCTGAGGTTTGTAGGTCCTGGAACCACTTATGTTCTGGAGAGCTCTCTCTTCCCTGCAGCCTGACTCTGTCACTCTGTTGCAGGTGCCTTTGTGCATGCAGGGAACATTTTGGCTACACAGCGGTTGATACGCTGGCATCCAGGTGCTCATGTAAGTTGTTTTCTAGCTCTTCCTTGGTTCTCAGAGAACAGCAGTCCCATACTTGATGCCTTCTCTCAAGCTCGTTCTTAATGCTCTTCCCTTTACTCTGTATAATTCTGAAATGGGGTTTCATGACCTGGTATTTCTTGGTCAGAGAGTCTTCTCTGGGTCACACTCATGCCTGTGTGACTTGGGAAAGGGTCTGAAAGCTGTGGATATCCCCTTTTGCAATCTAACTGGATGCTTGTGCTTCAGGGTAGAATCAGGATCTCTTCCCTCATAATGAGCACCATTGTATACTGATTGCTGGAAGCAATTAGTGTGGTTTTAAAATACAAAGCAACTGATGCTGTTGAAACCAGGGTATCAAATGAGGCAAAACAATGATCGGGCCTGATTTAGTGGCAGACCTCTAGCCTTTCCTTCCCTAACACTCCTCATCCTCTTCCAGGTGGGGATGGGCCGTAACAAGACACTTTATGCCCTGGAGGATGGGATTGTGAGATACACCAAAGAGGTCTACATCCCTCTGCCCCGCAGCAGTGAGAGCAGAGAAGTGATCTGTCGGCTACCCAAAGGAGCAGTTCTTTATAAAACCTTTATAAGTGTTGTCCCCACCACAGAAGTAGGAGAATTTAAACTGGTCACCATGCTCTGAGCCATCACACAGGGATGGATGGGACGGAGTGACTGGGACAGACCACTACAGCTGGACCAACATCAGAGGACAAGAATACCCTGGCTCTGAAGGTACCAGTTTAGGACTTTGTTTTCTTGCTCCTAAAGCATAGATGGGCAGTGCCCAAGCACTGGGATCACCTGCAAGCATTTCTAAGAGTATATAATAAATGCTGAAGGCCTTGCCTGTTCATGGGATGTGTTCTGTTCATTTACCATCTGGAACTACCTTCCTCTGAGGAGCCTGTTCCATTGTGCCACTGGATGAGTTCTGTCCACAAGCACTCTTAGGTCACTACTTATATCCCACTAATTCCCTCTATTTTTGCTCATTATTAGATATTACTGTTGTATTTGTATCTTAATTCAAAATACTGCAGATGTGATCCTTTTGCACCTAACTGCGTCCCAGGAAGGTAGATTTTTCCTTCTAACTCATCCCAATGATTAAGTCAAATATCTGGAATATAACTCAGATATCATTTACTAGCCACGAGAGGCAAGTTGGCACTTGTAAAGCTAACTCATGACTAATTGTCGAGTGCCTGGGAGGATGCACAGGCCTGGGGTGGTATTTGAAGCTCAGCCGCTGGAGGTGTAGCATAAGGCCATAATCCAGAAGACATCCTTTTTGTCTTCACCTGAGTCATTCCCTGACATTTTTTGAGCTTCTATTGCTCAAAAGAAGGGAGGCCCAATACCTTGTGGCCAGACTGATCTCATTTTATGTACAGGTTTGTAAACAATTTGAAACACTGGCTCTGCAGTAGAAAACAGGTTATCAAAATTGGTGGTGTAAGGACACCGGTGTGGATGCTATTAGGTTGTCTGCTCTGCAGAAGATAAACTAAATTAGGTCAGCCACGCATGTCCACCTTTGCTTTACATTCCCCATGGTTCATAGTTCACCAGCTGTTTTGGCTGCATTTTTGTCCTTTCCCAGTCACACAGTTCATCGTTGTGGTTGGTATTTGCATACAGCAGCTAACACAACTCCTGGAGCCTCTCCAAATCTTTATCTGAAGTCCATAGAAAAAATCACTGTTGGTCACAGAGGACCATTGCTGCAGGAGCACACAGCAGTGCTCTGGTGCTGACCCGTTCTGCTGCTCTCAGGTGAGGATTCCCACCTGGTAGCCAATACACTGATAAAGTAAAACATTTCATAAGCTAAGAAACAAGTGAAGTAGCACAGCACGGTGACTGTCTGAGGTCTGATCCTTGGTACAGCTGACAGTGCTTGCCTCATAGAGGTGCAATATGCCAGCTGCCTGAGGAGCTCTGGCTGAGCAGACCTTCACCTTGGCTTTGCCCCTTGTGTAGAAGCAAGCAGCTGGTCTCACTTTTGGTAACAGTATGTTTGCCAGAGAAGAGCGAGCACACATCCCTGGTTGCTCTGCCTGGCAATGGCTCTATGGTTGTCCTTGTGCTGCAGGAGGGATGCCTCTGCTGGCCAGGTCTGACCTGCCTGTGTCTCAGCTGATGGCAAACCTAGGCAAAGGTCTGATGTTTGGCCATTCCCTGCGGAGAGCAATGTCACAGGCACTTCTGTCACTGACACCATGGGAAGCAGCAGCACACCGAGGCCTTACACAGCTGTGTTTTGCCGAGTTTGGTAGCCAAGAGGGGCCTGGAAAGGCTCTGGCATGCCACGTCTGTCCAAGGTCTCTGAGCTTATCACTGGTCCTGAGAAAGCTGGAGGATGCCTCAGAGCATGCTCATAGGGAGGCGGCATCTATTGAGGAGAGAGGAAGAGCGTTACAGCGGATCAGAAATAACCAGGAGATTATCCCACCTCTTCTCATGGAGCAGATGACAAGGCTGCCAACCACCACCAGCCTGAAATCAAGCTGCAGTCCTCCAAGCAGCAGTTCTGCTAGCCAGGAGAACTGGGAGATGAGGGCTTAGCACCCTCATCTTGCACCTTGCAACATGGTAGTGCGTGCTGAAGAGGCACGTTCCCCCTGCTTCCCCCGCTCTCTGTGCCAGGTTCCAGTTCTTCCCTGTTCCCCTTCAAGGACTTGTCACTACTTGTTACAAGGCCAGAAAAGACTGAACTTTCATCAAGAAAACTCATTTTCCTTTGACCAAAGATCAATTACTGGAATTATACAAACACCTACAAACCAGGCTTTCTGCCAGGTTTTGTTAGCAAGTCTCTCTACACAGCAGCAGAGAGAAACCTCCAAGCTCTTGTTACATGTATTTTGGCAGAGCTGGGCCAGCTTTCTCACTGTGAGGAGCCACAGGAGCAGCATGGGGATGTTGTGGAAGCACTCCTCTTGCAGCTCCTCAGCTAGGGCCTTACTTTCTCCCCTTGGTACTCTGGTTTCAGGGCAGCTCTCATTAGTTACAGCTCCAAATGCCAAGTAGCAAGTGCTGGCTAAGCCAGATTTACGTGCAGCTTTAAGAGCTCAAAATCCAGGTGAACCTTTAGTTCCTTGCCTGGGGTTTCTAATGTTTCTGTTCTGCTTTAGTCCAGGAGGTCTCTTTGTTCAGTGGGAGTCTCTCAGGAGATCACCATAGGACCTACTTGGCAGAGGCACTCGCTTTTCTCTGTTCTATTGCAGGAGTGCAGATCTTAAACAGGCAAAGCCTTCTGCTCAGAAATAACACTTGAAGGTAATAGTGAAGGGCCTCCCAAAGGCAGGGAGAAGGGAGCAAGAAATCCTGAAAGCCTCACAGATCTAAAAATAACATTCCAGCTTGGATTTGTACCAAGCAGATGATCCGAAGGGCTCACCTTCAGCAGCAGCTCTGCCCTGCCTCCCACAGCCCGAGAGCTCGATCATTAACCAGCACAAATGAACACCACAGATGAACAGGACTCACCATCAGCAACTCTGCCCTGCCTCCCGCACCCTGAGAGCTCGATCATTAACCAGCACAGATGAACACCAAAGGAGTTTCCCGATACCCTTTGTGCCCTTCCCAGAGATAAAGGCTATCAGTGTAAAGCTATCACAGAGAACAGAGTCCTGCAGCAAGATCCAGAATGCAGACCAGAAGGGTGAGTTGCCCATAGGGCTCTGCCAGCACCCCGGTGCAGGGGAGGGAGAGCTCACCTCCTGGGAAGGTTCTGCCCACAGCCCAAACCTCTCTGCAATCATCTGGTGGATCTCCCGCTGGCGATCTTTCTTCCGTACACTCTCATAGCTGGGCAGGTGCGGCTGCTCCCAGTACGGAACCTGGTACGTGCTGGGGGGCCCGACACAGAACAGCTCATCCCCCTGGAAATGCCCAACCAGAGGAGAAAGGTCAGCGTGGTGGTGGCAGCTCTCTTTACTGGAAGTTCATGGCTTGGTACCACTTCAAGTTACTTCAGGGTTTGAAGTTGTAGCTGCCCTTCCTTGAACTCTTGAGAGAGGAAATCCTCCCTCCTGGGAGATAATCACACCATCTCGTGCTTGCAAGACCCCAAACCCCAAGGGAGCTGCGTGGCACTTAACCATGGTGTCCCTTCTCCCCACATCCCCCTCCACCACAGTTTTTACACACAGGCAGCAATTCTCAAAACTGCTCCTGCTGCCCAGCACCTTCTCCCTCAGCCCCAGGAGCCCCCAGGTCCCCATAACCATGGCCTTTTCACTACCATTCCCCTCCAGCTCCCATCAGACCCAGCCATCACCTGCACACCCGGGTTCTCAGCTGCAGCACTCTCCAAGCGCGAGGCTCTGCACTGGGGACCCACCAGCCGCTGGCTGCTGCTGAAGTAAGGTGGGGGGCAGTCCTGTAAGGAGGGAAGAGACGTTAGCAAAGCCAAAAATGCCTCTCATCATGCCTGGCAATGAACAAAGCTGAGTTAGCTCATGTGGGCCAGCCTGGGAAGTAGGGCTCTGGCAGTGGGGAGAACCACCTCAGTCCTTTGGGCTGGGGGGCATCTCACCACCGACCTCCACCTGCCTCTACCAACATTAACAGCTCAGGCAAGTGCTCACCAGGCAGCACAGAGCCTGAGCCCAGCCGGAAGGATGACAGCCTGGGCCCAGGTTTCATTCAGACTCAGCAGAATCATCTCTTGATTTATCTACTTAGGACAATAACTCAAGCCAAGTATTCCACTAGCACAGCTAAGAGCTCCATCACATGCTGAAGGTTAAAGAATTTGTAAACTGTTATCTACCAAGGTAGTAATTTCAGGATAATGGAACAAGCAAACCTGCAGAGCAATGGCTGTTCTGTTCCCGAGTAGTCCTGCTCCAGTTAAACTCAGTTGCTATAAACATGTTGAGCAAGAGTGAGCAGAGATCATCTCTCTGCTGGGAGCCTTCTCCCTGACACACACCACAGATAGGCAGGCAGCAAGGAGGAAGAGGAGGAAGGAGCAGAGGCAGTGAAGCAGGCAGGGGACACCCGCAGCCTGTTCCCGCTCTGATTCCTGCTGGGGACTTCCCAGCCTGTGCTGGACTATCAGATTTGCCTACCATGGCGCCATTCTCCATTCCCTACCAGCTGAGGCTGGACATTCCCTCTTCTACCAGGGGAAAGTGGTACCTGCAGCTCTCAACAGCCATCCTGCAGCTCTGGAGGCTGAGCTGTCCCCAGCCAGCCACCAACCACCACAAAAGCAGCACTGCCTGAACACGCTGCTCTTTTCACCGTCACCAGCTCCCCACTCAAAAGCCAGCCCCAGGAAACTACAGCTGTGAGCAAAAGGGCTTTTGTGTCTCAATGCTCCGTGCTGGGAGCTATGCACACGAGAGCCACTTGCTGGGGATGCGATTGGCTTTGTCTGCCTTTGCCCTCAGCTTCCAGCCCCATCCCTGCTGGGCCCCTTTCCCATAATGCAGAACCTGACCCCACCACAACTGTGCATCACCCCTCTCCAGGGATCCAGGGCACCTGCCCATGTCAGGCCTTGGGAATGTTAACCAAAACCAGCACAGCCAAGTTCATTTGGGTGAGGGAGCTCTACAGGAGATTGGGAACAAGGAGGAGGCAGAGCCTGGCTCTGCTTGGAGGTCCCATGTCCATCCTGGAGCACAGTGCAATGGAACACGAGCCTGGGAGCAGTGGGGGACTCGGGGCAGGAGGACACTCACATACTGGCTAGGGCTCTGGAATAAGCGGCAGGAGCAGAGGAACTGGCAGCACATGGGGTCCTGGTGGTACAGGAGCAGCAGCAGGATGAGGATTGCCACGATGAAGACAGACGTGGACACAGCTACCAGGGAAGGAAGAAGAGAGGAATAAGCCTTTGTGCCCACGGGCCTCCCCACTGCCTCCTGCCTTCACCCCCGGGGTCTACAGCCAAGAGCAGCTTGGAAAAGCCCCATTCAAGCCCGTTTCACCGGCTGCCTGTCCCGGGAACGCCAATAACCACGCCGATAGGTCCGGCTCAGCCATATTCCGGACCGCTGCACCGGGAACCGGGCCAGGCACCCTCCCTCCCGGGGCTCTGAGCTCACACGCGGCCCCGCAGCAAGGAGCCGGTTCTCCCTCACCCTGGCTCCCACAGAGCCCACCCGGCACCGCCAGCGCCTCCCGCCGCTCCCCTCGGACCCGAACCCAAGGACCAGCGGTGCCCCGGACAAGAACCGTGAGCTGTAACGACCGCATCCCCGGGCCGCAGGGAACCGGCACAGCCCGAGGCCGCCTCCACCCGACCCCGTCCCGCCACTCACTCGCGGCGATAACGATGGCCAGGACGTTGCTGTCCATGGCGGCACCGGCAGCCGCCGTATGCACCGAAGCCTCGCTGGGCTGCGCCATCCCTCCGCTGCTGCCCGCGCCCCACCGGCCGGCGGGGCGGGACCGGGAGCACCGGGGCGGGACCGGGAGCGCCCCATTGGCCGCCGCACCGCCCTCCGCCGTCTCCCATTGGCTGCAGGCGGGACGGGCTGCATTGGCCGGCGGTTGCCGTGGCGACGCGGCGGGGCGGGCCCCGACGGGAGGGACCGGTGTCGGTTTGTCCCCTCCGATACATCCGGACCTCGGCTCCTCCGACCCCGCGGTTACCGGAGCAGCCTGCGGTTGGGTAAGCCAGGCTCTGTGTGTGGTTGTATCCCGGCCCCGCGGGCAGGGAACGGCCGCAGAGCTGCCCTGCTCCCGGGTAGGGAGAGGCTGGGGAAGGTGCTGGGGGTGGTGCCCGCTCATGAGTTAATTAATTAATTAGCTAATTACTAAATAAATACCTATAGGGCTGTCGTCGTGTCCCCCGCCCCTCCGGGCACAGGCTATGGAAAACCAACGGCTTGGTGCTTAGCTGCACATTGCCATGGGGAGCAAGCCCAACAAACACTCCCAGCACACCAATACACCCCCCTACACCCCAACAAATACCACCAGCACCCCAATACACCCCTCGATAATCCATCCCCCCTGGTGCCCAGGACCGGGTACACCCCACCGGGGCACCACGTGAAGGCAAAGCTCCCCCCACCCCTCCCCGCACACACCACACAAACCTATCACACCACACTATAGAGGCAGAGATATATTTGTGGAGATGTTGCATATTTAAGACAACTTTACACAACGCTTCCAACAGAGTTTTGGCATCTCCCCCCCCCCACCGTGCCCTTCACCGGCAGGTACCTGCCCTTGCTGTCAAGGTCTCCGTCCTGTTTGTCAATGCACTTCATGCAGCATCAGCATCCTTGAACTGGGGAGACACGGACTGTGAGCCCCAGCAGGGGGAAGCTGGGCCCTGGCAGAGGGTGGAAAATGGCATCGGATCTTTGGAGATGGCAAAACGCAACTGGCTGAGGCACGGAGCTGCTGGCGCTGCCTGGAGCACAGCGGTTGGGACCAATGGGGTCCTGCTTGTTCTCATCCCATGCAGCAAGCAATTCCTCTTCCCAGGCTGCAGGCAAGAGGTGAAGTGTCTTCCCAGGGTGAAACCAAGCCCAGGCTTCTCCACACAGTCAGTCTTGGAGAAAGGAACACCACAGGCAGGCCCCACGCAGGAAAAGGGGATGCTCCACTGCACTTCTTCCACAAGGAGGCAGAAGCAGAAAGCACAGATGAATTCAGCTGGACCTTGTCTTGCTGCTTGTTTTTTGGCCAGGGAAGCACAGCACGTCCTGAGAGCTTCTGATGACCCAGGAGAAAAGAAGAGGTTGGGCCAAAGGGCCGTGGCACAGGGCAGCACTCCAGGCACAGCAAGCCCTCATCCGCAGCAGGACATCAGCCCAAAGGGTGGCATTTTGGCAGGGGACTGACCCTTTGCTGAAGCAGACGGTGGCAGCAGGGTCCTACAGCAGCGTTTGGGACTGTAACAGTGAATTCAGTGCTCCAGCATCACAAGACACACACCAGCAGCTCCGGATGTTTGGCACGATCAGGCAGCATCCCACAACCCTGCCCAAGGGGCAGCAGGGTGGGTGTCCCAGCAGGAAATGGGGAAACAGCAAAACAATAACCATCGTCATTAACAGTAAAAAAATCATGTAAACAACCCAGCACCCTGCCCTGTAGCACCAGGACACCCAAGAGAACAAGATATGTTACAGTCTGAGGGGAGGTGGAGACACAAGGACTTCCCGGCCAACGCGGGGTCTCGTCTCTATTGCACTTTGCATCATATATATTTCTCTCTATATATATTTATAAAAATACAAACTAAAGGGCTGGGGTGGAGGGGGTGAGATGCAAGCCCTGGCCCAGCCGCAGCTCCATGCACGTGGCACGCTTCACCCCATCTGCTTCTGCCTGTCCCCGTAGCCCTGTGCCAGCCTTGCCTGGAGTAGCACAGAGCTTCATCCTGCAGAGGGTACTGAGCTGATCCAGAGCCTGCCCATCCATCAGCCTTCCCTTGCTGCCCTACCAGCACTTCCTGAAGCTCCAAGGCCTGGAGAGACAGACGCACAGCTCTCCCCAGCCACCCTCTGGCCAGCCCGTCGCACTCTCTATGCTCTCCCCAGCCAGCAAGAGCCCACTCCCGGGGCAGGTGGACAAGCCTCACCTCACCCCTCTGCCCAAAATCCCTCACAGGAGAAGGTTTTCCCCTACCCAGGGGTTCCCATTCCCTCTTCCTCGAGCGCCTACGGTGCAGATGGCACAGGGCGATGCAGTCCGGGGATGCCCCCCACGCCAGTGACAGTGATGGAGGATGCTCCTCGCTCCCAAGGCCACCCCCCCGGCTGCTCCTGCTACCTCAGCCGCCCGTCAGGTTTGACAGGCCCCAGTTCTGATTTGGGGTCCGGGGAGAGGGAGCTCCAGGAGGTTTTGCTGCAGGTCTCCAGGGCAGAGCAGGCAGAGGGGCTGCTCACGCAGACGTCTGCCACGGACCAGAAGGCGCTGATGGCGCTGTCGGCCCAGTCCTCCAATGCCTTTCCCGTCAGCTGCGCCTTCCGCATCGCGTCGTCTTCCACCGCCTCGGAACGTGGCAGGTTGAGGATCCCCCCCAGGCCCTGGAAGCTCTGCTCCATGTACTCGTTGCGGGGGGGACCGCCGTGCAGCCAGTTACTGTCGTCTGGGCAGGAATGGGAGAGAAGAGAGTGGGATCAGCGGCGTAGAATCACAGAATGGGTTGGGTTGGAAAGGACCTTGAGATCATCCAGTTCCAACCCCCCTGCCATGGGCAGGGACACCTCGCACCAAACCATGTCGCACAAGGCTGTGTCCAGCGTGGCCTTGAACACTCCAGGGATGGAGCATTCACAACTTCCTTGGGCAACCCATTCCAGTGCCTCACCACCCTCACAGGAAAGAATTTCTTC